>MJUU01002296.1:2551-17125 GCA_002080025.1 Modiolus philippinarum
GGGGGGTAGGGATGGTGAAGTTAAATTAACAGGTTAGCAATCTTTAATTTTCCCAAACACATTATTTTTAACAACCAACTGAAAATGCTCAAAGTACATTAACATAAAAAAATCTTGTCTCCTCTTCAATAACAGCGAAACAGTACTCTTAATTTCAAGTTAACAGTTAATTCAAAGGAAAAAATTAACAGAGCAGTATACTCCAAATGGTCCAAAAACTGTTAACAACTTATTCCACCAAAAATAATTAACAACCGGCTGAAAATGCCCAAAACACATGAACAGAAAAGGTTTTGCCCCCTCTCAAACGGTTGGTTATTCTCACTTTTTTCTTTCCTTTTCTCTCGTGTCTGCTTTTGATGTTCCATTTTTTATATCTTTTATCTGTAATTTTAAAATAAGGACGGTGACATAATTTTTCTGTATACATATGGATTCCTGAAGTTGACATCTACATTGTGTTAGTTTTTAGTTAATATTCGTATGTTTTGACATATATAAACGCGGTAAAATTAAAAATTTCGGTCTCAAATTTAGGATTTTCTCTATTTGCCTTTGTAAATTTGGCGCCAAAAATGGTATTTTCGATTGCAAATAACTCGGAAAAATGCACGGTGACCCCCTAATTTTATTTCATTTTCTGTAGTATCGATGATAGATCTTTATGACTATATAAATTTTTTTGAACAAATTTTCGGTCCGTTTCGGTATCGTGTTACCTTAATAAGCCGCTCTATGAAAGTTCTAACAAGGCTTTTTCACCTTCGTTTTACATCCTTTAATGCGCATATGCAGAAAATAAAGTAACATTTACTTCGGTATTTTGTTTCTAATGCTAGGTTTACACCGCCGATCAGACCAACTCGATCAACTCGACAATGCTGTTTTATCCCGATCAACGTCATGAAATTCATTGATCGAGCTAGATCACGACGTCCACTCGACCTTTACCCGATTTAACACGACTAACACTCGACCACTCTCGATCTCTTTACGATTCACGTACGACTTATGCTCCACCCACATTTGACCAACCAGACTTTGTCAGATTGAGCCAGATTATAGCCCGATTTGTGTTTGATTAACAAGACCTGGTCGGAAGAAGATCGAGAAATGGTCGAGTGTGCTCGAGTTTGTCCTATTAGTACGTTTGTATATACGGGGGTAAAATGTGAAAATTCAGGGAACAGTTCAGCATGGTAAAAGAGCAGCAAAATTTGTGGCCCATGTGGCTGATGCTTCAAAGAAAAGATGATAACTGTGATAGATCTAGAGTAGCAGAGAAGGTGGGTCTGACACAGAAAGTGTGTAGTTTGTGTTATACAATAGCAAATGCTTCAAAGTCATCATTATAGAGGAATGAATGTTCGCTTTAACATACTAGCAGGCCATCCTCAACATGCGTCAGAACGCGACTGTGCGTTTTTCCTGCCATTACATGTATCACTAATCTGATACATAAAACAGAAGACATATCATCACATGATATCGGTGGTAACTAGATTTACGGTAGTTTCCATGTATAGCTTTAAACCTGATTTCTGTAGAAAATCCGGTTTTTATAAAGTGAAAATGGCGAGCGGCTGCCCGTTGGGTACATTTTCCCGATGCAAACCTAAAAGAATTTTTTTAGTTTCTAGTAAATGTTACAAATATTCAAAATAACATTTTTCTGATGGGATTCAGCTTGAATCATATCTTGTGATAAGAGTAAAAAACTGCTCGGAAGAAATGATATAATTCTTAAATTCACGTATTTAGTGAATCTGTTTCTGGGCTGTGTATATTGGGTACATCTTGGTTTCAATTTCAAATTCAGTAAGCATAACTATATTCGATCGAATTTAAGCCCTCTGCACATCATCTATAGAAGCATGCACAGTCTAATATTCTTTTCTACAATAATAGCAAGATTGAGCTTTTGCCATTATTTTGTGTCCGTTGTCCATGAACTTTGCATTCAAATATATTCTATCCAGAAACCGCCGAGTCATGACAGACCTCGATTGGTTCAATGTGAAAAAAAGTCATGTCCGTTTCTAATCAATTACAACAGCCAACTGGGAACATACTAGTAGTTTTAAATTGGATCTTATGGGAAAACTCATTTAAACGTTACCTCTAAAACTCCTAAGCCAATAAGACCAAACTTGTTACGATTGCCAAGTGATGGTCCCTTTTCAAAATAGTGTCTGTCATATCGTCAGCTAATACAAGATGACTGCCAAAGGGGAACAAAGTTAAACATTGTACCAGAAGGATTTTCACTGGACCAATTGCAGACAAAATTGGTCAAAATAGTCCTTGGATGTTCCAATTTCAAAATGGAATCCATGAAATCCAAGATGGCCCACAACGGGGAAGATAATTAAATATTCGACACACCTTAGATATCCATTCAAATACTTTCTACTCTGAAACTACTTTGCCAATTGGTCAAAATTGAAAACAAGAGTCCTTGGCTGGTCCCCACTTGAGATAGTTCATCATATCAAAGATGATCACCAGCAAAACTTGATCACAATAGTCATTGGAGTCCTTTGGATTGCTCCTTTAAAAACTGAAGTAAGGCCCTAGTGAGAGACTGAAGCTCTTGAAAGCCTCATGTTCTGCTATTGTGAAAAGATGACTTGATGTCGTGTTAAATCGAGTAAAGGTCTTGATTGGTCGAGTTAAAGTCGGATACAGGTCGGGAAAAAATCGGGTTATGGTCGGGAAGGTCTTGTATAGAAAAAAAGAAAGAGTCGTGTTAGTCCAGTAATGATCGAGTACTAATCGAGTTGATCTGGCAGCGATTCGGCATAAATCGAGAAGCGAATGAGTTAAAGTCGGGTAGAAGTCGGCATGATCGGATAAAATTTTGAAACTCGATCAAGACCGATCCCTTTTCGACCTCTTCACGACTACCTCGATCAGACCACGATTGATTCCCGACCTGTTCTCGATATATAATGCACACGACCTCCACACGATATTTTTTGACATGTCAAAAATATTCGGGAACACAGCTCGAGTTCAGCAGAGTTAGTAAGATCGCCCCGATTTGGTAAGTAGACCGAACCCGAGCATTCAAGATCAGTGTCCCGATCAATTAATATTCATGAATATTCATAGATCGAGTTCGGTCGAGTTGCTTTGATCGGCAGTGTAAACCTACCATAAAGGACTCATTCCCTATGTGAAAAAACATATTCCGTATGTGAAAACAACTATTTTCCCCCAAAATCTGTGAAATTTCCCAGTGGAGTTGAGCGTTTAAATAATATTTTTTTTTTATCTACAACCCGTTAACAGAAATTAGTCAAACAGCAATCCATTAGCCTGTAGGAGAAGTGTTTAAAGTCTTAAAGAAAAAGTGTAATGAGTGTGAACAAGGGTTAAGTTTTTGGAAATTTTGATGGGACACATTTTTATGCTAAGATTTCTTTTTATTTAATTCAGAGGTGGACTGAAGACAAAAAAGCGGGATTTTCAATCAACTAGAGTAATTTTTGCAATTTTTTTAATAAAAGAGGCTAATATGGAATAATGTATGCAATGGAAATATTAAATGAAAATTCCAAAAATGGATGTCGTCGATGAAATTTTCCCAATTTCAGGGGTTGGAGACTTATTTCAATTAAAGTAGAAAAAGCCCTTTCTAAAATTATTGACGCTTTCTTCTTTCATCGCCTTTATCATAGAATCGACATTTTAATAAAGAAATTGATTTAATTGACATCGTATTTTTTCTGTACCCAGATATATTCAAAACTTGTTCCTTTTTATTTTTCCATCCATATCATGACATGCCTGTTATTTCCTGTTCGTAAAAAAATCCTACTAGAAGTATTTTTTTCAATTACTTTTTTATAACCTGTGTTGCCAGCTTCGAAAATAATTTCCCTAGCAGTTGAGAATGTTCCAAGTCGCTATATCGCTATGACCCTTGCAAATATATATTAACGGGGAACTTAAACACCATTGAAGATAAAGAAATTTGTAAATTCTTTAGAAGGGGCCGAAATATCACCCACCTTCGAAAATAAACTGTTTTGATATTATTAAAGACGCAGTTATCAAATATTGTATAAAATGGTACAAATGCGAAAGTGAAGAAAACCATGCTGTAAATATGTTCAAAGATAGAATTATCACTAAAGCCAACAATTTTTTATAAAGATGATTATAATGAGTTACTCCTACGCAGGTTTGTAAACAGAATCAAGTTAAAATTAGAAGATCTTGGTAAAGTCAAACAATTTCATACGTATTAAATATTAGAACAATACCCAAGTTGCATAAAAAATCTTTTGACGAACAACGTTAAAAAAAGAATTGGTCAAGTCAAACACTTTCATACGTACAAATAGCATAACAAGGATACTAAAATGCTCTACATTATATAACACCTTGCCTACTATGCACTGGGTTCATTAGCTTCAAAAAAATCCCTCCAAACATTATTTTGACACTAAGTAACTGCTCTACAACTAATGTATCCGTCCATTTAACCAGTGCATTTACCTGTATTACTTATAGAATATTGTGAAAAAAACTTACCAAAATTCTGGTGTAAATTACTTTTTGAGTGTAAAAATTCTACTGATGTTTTAGGTAAATTAAATTCAATTAAAAGACCAGTTACATTTATTGACAGTTATGATGTATTTACTGGTTGTACAACCCTTCCACATACTTTGATTAAATCCAAATTATGACAAATTATTAATTAAATTGTCTTTTAAATGTTCTGGCCTGCAATTCATCTGTTATAACAAAAAGCAAGAGTTCCTTTATAATATCACTTACAAAAATCATTATTCCTAGACTTTCGCTGATATGATTAAGACATTGAATCTTTTACCAGGTAACATATTTGTTCTTTTTGGCAACATTGTTTTTCAAGAGGTCTTAGGAATTCTCATGGGTTCAAATTGTGCATCTCTCATTGCAGATAATTTTCTGTTCTGTTACGAATTGGACCTTATGAAAAAGCTACAAAAAGGAACCATACAAAACTTCGACAAACTTATTTCTATTTTCAATGAAAACAGCAGGTATATAGTGATATCCTATACTTTGGATTAGAATGCCCAATTTTTAGATTATGTGGTCCTCATATGCCCACAAGAACTGACACTTAATAAAACAAACAAAGATTCTAAATACCATTTACGGATTAACTATCATCATCGACTCTTTTAAAATTGAAACTATTATATATGATTTTAAGGATTATTTTGATTTCACTATTACTAATTTCCCTTTTGACGACGACGGGTGTATATATCTCAACTAGGACGTTTTGTTCGCATCTGTTCTATTCTGGACGCCTTAAATGAGCGTAACCTTACCATCTTATCCAAACTTTAACAACAGATTTCAGATATTGTTAAACACATTTAAAAAGTTTTATAGATGATATGAGCATTTCATATCGAAATATGGCATGACCCGAAAAAAGTTGATTACTAAGAACATTTCTCATCCCTTTTTACGGAAATATTGTTAAAAATGCGAAAAACTTATCAAAATCCAGAAAACTGAGACGTAACTTGCATTCTTCGCGCGATAGGGGATATTGACAGGATATTCTGCTCGAATCTATCAAATTGGTCTTGGGAGCAAGTGAGTTACTAGACGTTACAAGAAACTGGCCTCTCTCTGATACTGCCGATGTCTACAGAAATACATGATGATTCCTTACCAAACCCTTCGAAATTGGAAAAAATTTGGTTTGATTTTTCTTACGTAGTGCGACAGCGTTTTTCCAGCAAACTGAGCTCCTTGGGTTATCCAACAGTTTAGCGGCGAGCACATCTTGACACATTCTTCAAAATTACGTTTCCCTTTCAAATATTGGTTTTGAAGTTCGTAGTCTTTGTGTATTTGGGTTTTATTTGCAAGTTTATCATTCTACATGGAGACGGAATAGATAAAGAGGAGGTCGAGTCACCCATAAACTGGGTTAACCCTACTGTTAGCTTTAACTAATGCTATCCCGAGGTCATATCGTTGCTTCATTTTTTCTTGTATTTATATTGTTTTTTTTTCTTGTGTAGTGTGACATGTAATTGTGATTTCGGCAATTAAGGGGGTTTCCTGCTATCTTTTCTTTGTTATTCAGGTAAAAAAACATGAAAACACACTGCGTTTTTCCACTCAAAAAACTTAAATTGGGTAATTTAGTGTCTCAATAAACTTGATGCTTAATTTTCAAAATTATCTTCCAAATGGAACTCTTATATTATGTGATGCAAAGATGAAACAGCTGCAGGTTAAGCTTACTTTGCCGTACCAAAATTCGTGTACATGTAACACCACAAATGAAAAAATATGACAAGAACTGAGCATATTTTTCTGTAAGATAAGTAAATACAAAAATTGCAGTTAATTTGAATTCTACAGATCGCAATTTTAACAATGTACGTCTAATTAGTGGTTATTAATGTCAAGTCATATTAAAAAAATGAATGAAAACATTTGAAGGATTTAACCGGAACAAATAACTTAAGAATGAACAATGAAGGGATATGGGGTAATGCAAAAGAGACAAAATATCAAATAAATGATAAAGCAAAGCAATGAGACAACGCCTTTATTTTTGTACTTCACCATGAGGCCTTCAACAATGAGCATTGCTCATACCTTATAGCAAGTTGAAGACGGCCCCTGGCATCGATTTGAGCGTCATTTAGCGCCAAAGTGTGCTATCGGCCTTCTTTAACTTACTATGAAGTATGAGCAAAACTCATTTTTGTTGAAGGCCTCATGGTGACTTAATATGAAGAAGAACAACAATAAAAGCGTTGTTCTATTGCTTGGTTTTACCATGTACTTGTAGATACTTTGTCTCATGTTTATTTACTCCATATCCTCCCATTGTTAATTACAATCGCTGTTATTCGTTGCCCGAAAAAGGGCTGACAGGAGACAATAACAACACTTAAAACAATTACCGGGCACTCATCGAGTCAAAAGTAAGAAGAACCTATATTGAATATACTTTTCAATTAAAATGTGGCTGGTTTCATGATTTCCATGATTTTTGTATTTTTCCTAATACAAAATCCTGATTTATGCCATACTGCAGTATAGTTGAACGTATTTAGCATTCACGGGTCTTTAAAAAAAATTCTGTACCAGATTTTATCAATTTTTTTATCACAATTTCTTCCACTTTACTCCAGACCTTAAGAACAAATTCGATATAGTTCTTTCTGTTTCTGAACCTAGAGTGGTCCCGACGAGAACTAATGGATTGATCATATCTTATAGCAAGAAGGATTAAATATTCAATAAATACAGTTTTATGAGGCACCTCAAATTTGTAACAAGACAACGGCAGTGGCCGGAGGAACAAAGCTCGAGTTTACATAAATAAAAATCCTGAGACAAGCAAAAGCAAGAACACCAGTAGACGAATGACCAAATACTTTTCACACCCACAACACTACAAATACAACACAAAAATATAAAGCACTATCAGTATGAACTCTCTCTCTCTCACAAAAAAAAACAAAAAAAACAAAAAAAAAAAACAAAAAAAACAGGTGCTCCGGAGGGGTCAGCATGTCCTACTCTGTATACAACACCCGCCACATTGTTAATGGGGTAATCCAGGGTAAATACAGAATCGATGATGTCAAATCCAGGAAGACTTGAATCCAGCTGAAAATGTTCGTTTTCATTTGTGACACCGACAAAAGGTGATTTTTATACGACCGCAAAAAAATTTGAGGTCGTATAATGGTATGGTACTGTCGTCGTCGTTGTCGTCGTCTGTAGACACTTTTGCTTTTGGCCAATAATTTTAGTTCCAGTTGATCAATCCTTATACAAATTTTAACACGATAATCGTTGACACAAAACAAAGAAGGCCAGGATCGGTTTTAATTATTGTGGCTCGTCCTTTTTCAAAATAGGGACCAAAAGAGGCTAATTAGGTGTTTTCATATATTGGGCTGTAGAATGCTTATTATTTATCGGATTTTAATGGGATTTCTTTCAGTGTACGTCTGGAAAAATTTCAATCTGTAGTATGTAAAAGGATATCACGTCATACGTACTCATTCATGACATTCATTTTTAATGTAGTCTGATTTTGGTGTATTTTTTTGCAATGGATTCCTGTGAGATATTAGCACAGCGGTAAGCCATCGGATACCAAATAAGTCATTTCCTTTCCAAGATATCAGGGACCGAACAGGGCAAAAAATACATTTTAAAAAAATGTTCATCGGATTTCAACGGCATTTGTTTTCTTTGGATTCCTCTTCTTTCCCCTTTCCTCGTTCTTGCTTCGGTATTCGTTTGCCGATGTACTTGTAAACTTTCAGTAAATGTAGTATGCAAACGAATTTGGTGTAGCTCTTACCGTTTCAGCACTATAAGGGATCAAAGGTGCCAAAAAACCAATTTTCCAAATATGTAAAATCTTTATATTTCATTGGAATGCTTTAAGGATGTATTCTCCTGAGATTTCAGTCTCGTTGAAATCTAGTTTATGAATAATTCTAAAAGTAAGTGAGAACCGAACCGTCTGTCTAAAAAGAACAATCCAAGGACAATGGCAACGTCGGAAAAACAAATAAAAAAAACAAAACATGAGCACGGCACAGAAAAGAAAATGAAGACACGCACTTATACAAAAATGAACAACACGGACCCAATAAAAAAACCATGGGTGAGATCAGGTGCACCGGTAGAGTAAGCATCTCCTGCTTCTTATAAGACACCCACCGTGTTGAACATGTCAACTCCGGTAGAGGAAAAACAAACTTTAGTGGCAAAGAGAAAGATCTGTTGTCATCTGGGAAACAGATATCTCATAGCGGTCCACAAGATCGTGATGTCGACCGTAAAACTTCTGTAGTGATGACCTCAATTAATGGGAAACATACCCTTGCTTAAGTAGCCTATTTGTAAGCAACCGAGCTCTATCAAGGTAGTCACTGTATCGACCACAGACTTTAAGAATTTCATTTAAAAAAAAATGAAATTTACAGAATTTGTTGAAATTTTGCACAAAAGGGCCAAGATTCATGTTTCATAGTTTTTGTCCAGCTAATTTCTGTATCAGTCTCAATATTGTGTCTACATATTAACTGTTTCAAACTTTTTACTGTGTCCACATTCACCTCAAAACATATTCAAATTCACATTCACCTCAAAACATACTCAAATTCACATTCACCTCAAAACATACTCAAATTCATTTTCACCTCAAAACATACCCGAATTTCAGTATCATGCTGCGCTCGGCAAAGTCCTATTTAGCTCACCTGGCTATGCCAGGGTGAGCTATTGCCATCACTTGGCGTCCGTCGTCCGTCCGTCCGTCCGTCCATCGGTCGTCCGTCGTCCGTCCGTCGTTAGCTCACTTTCAAAAATCTTCTTCTCTGAGACTACTGGGTCAAATAGAACCAAACTTTACTGAATCATCACTAGGATATCTAATTTCAAATTTGTTATTTTGTATGTTTGCTGCCGTTACTAAAAATAGAACATAGGGGTAAATTGCAGTCTTGGCAAATAACTCAAAAACCGTTACAAATATAAAAAATCTGACGAAGTAAAAAGGATCAGTATGAGAGATCTACACATGCTAAAATTTTGAAGAAAATCTGATGACCCGTCTAAAAGTTATTGCCATTTTTCCGTAAAATTTTCAAAATTTTGATGTTTTTATTAAAAAAACTGAAACAGATAGAGGTTAAGTTTAAATTGCAAAAATGTTCAGCATGTTAAGATCTACCCACATCGATATTTTGAAGAAAATCCAAGGACCCATAAATGAGTTGTGGCCCTTTATTGGTCAAATTTTTCGTGATTTTTTACTTTTGTCCTATATTTCAAGGACTATATTTTATTGAACAGGCCAAGTTTCTCTACCTCTTCCAAGATGGCCGCCAGCGGGGAACTTAGTTTACTATTGACCTAAAGGGAAAATTCATGCAAAGAACTTCTTCTTGAGAATCATCAAATGGATTTGAACCAAACTTGGCATGAATGTTGCTGATGAGGTGCTGACCAAGTGCTGTTACTTTATTGCCGATCCGTTATCCAACATGGCCGCCAGTGGGGATCTTAATTTCAACATTGGACCCTATCGGAAAATGCATACAAAAAACTTCTTCTTGAGAACAAATGAATGGGTTTGAACCAAACTTGGCATGAATGATGCTTATGAGGTTCTGACTAAGTGTTACTACTTTGGTGCCGATCCGTCATCCAACATGGCCGCCAGCTGGGAACTGAATTTTAACATTGGACCCAATTTTATATGCATACAAAGAACTTCTTCTTCAGAACCACTGAATTGCTTTAACCCATACTTGGCATTGATAATGCTTTTGAGATGCTGACTAAGTATTTTACTTAAGTGCCGATCCGTCATTGTATATGTCCCACAGCATTGGACCCTGTGGGAAATGCGCACAAAGATATTCTAGAGAACTACTGAATGGATCTAAATCAAACATGGCATCAATGATGCATGTCAGGTGTGTCAAGTGTCAACAGCTGTGAACTTAATTTAACAGAGGATCCTCTTCTAGAGAACTGCAGTATAGATTAAAACCAAACTTTGCATGCATGATGCTTATGAGAAGCTGACTAAGTGTTGTTTCTTCGGTGCTGACCCATCATCCAATATAGCCTCCAGCAATGAATTAAACCCTAAGGGGAAATGCAAACAAAGATATAATGGAAAACCACTGAATGGATTCAATTTAAACATGCATAAATGAAACTTGTGAGATTTTGACCAAGTTTGTTACTTTGGTGCTGATCAAACATAGGACCCAATGGGAAATGCGTTAAAAGATCTTCTGCTCTGAAACTGCTTCAACAATTTCAGTAAAATTTTTATATGATAGTCCTTGGGTGACCCTCTTAAAAGTTTTATGTTAAATAGCTGCCAGCAGGAAACATAGATTAGCATAGGCCCTTGAAGTTTGGAAACTGCATTCAAAAATCTTCTCTGAAACTGCTTGAACAATTTTAATTCAATTTTATAAAAAGATTTTTATGTACACCACCAAAGATGGACCATCAATTTGGAATTATAGTGCTGCATAGGATCCAGGTGAGCGATACAGGCTCTTGAGAGCCTCTTGTTTAAAAAATGTCACTGTAAGATTAGGCCGATAATGTCAGCTTGTAAAATCCAAATACATCGGCAAACGAATACCGAAGCAAGAACGAGGAAAGGGGAAATTCTAAAATCATAAATCCAAAATCACGGCAATTCATAGCAACACGAATTGAGACAGTATGACAAAGACATAACAAACAAACAAAAATGAACAAAAACGCCACAAAATGATAATTTAGAAATAGTATTTGATATAAGACAGCTACAAACTTTTTTAATCATATTTATTTCATTATTAAAAATCTAATTCGTGACCTATTCTATATGACTCTTATTTTCCGTTTCAGTTCATTTTGAATAATATATTATTTCAGAGGCATGTATGATATGCATACGAAATAAATCTTTTGCATACAAAACACTGAATCCACATAAACTTGGTACAACTGTGTATAAACACTTTCATCAAATCTTGTTCACAGTGAAACAGTACTAATGATTAACTTTACATATTTTCAGGGTAATATACTGTGTACAGCAATAGTAATTGTTTTTCTGGAAACAAATTTTGCCGAACGTAAAACTGAATGGGAAATGATTAAAGCAAAAGCTATTAAATGGATGACTTCCCAGGATAGAGATGGGAAAACTGTTGAAGAAATCGTGCAAGAAGTGAAAGATTCAAAACGATCATAGTATTGTAAATACAATATGTGGATAATCCTTGTACAGTCATTATTTTATTCACAATTGTATTTAAGACTTTAACTTTTTACAAATTTATATGTACGGTAGAGAAATCTACGGTTTGTTGTAAAATTGTGTCATATTGCATTTATTTTTCCGCATCTCTCTTCAATAAACAAGTCTTACAGTAACGGACAATGTAATACGTAGTTCCTGAATAACACGCATATGCAGAGGGAAGCAATTCTAGACCGGAAAAACTTGTGTGTAATCAACGCCAACTAACCAAAATGTGATCAATGGCGCTGGAATTCGAAAGCCCTGAGAATATACACACCTAAAAAACTCGTAGTCGTCACTGCTGCATAGAAAATAACTTATTTTTATATGACCGCAAAAAAATTGAGGTCGTTTATTGGTATGATACTGGCGCCGTCAGCGTCGGCGGCGTCTGTAGACTCTTCGTTTCCGTGCGTTAACTTTAGTTCTGGCTGATCAATCCTTATGAAATAATGTTTTTTGTCACAAAAGAGAGGTTGGGATCGGTTTTGGGTAATGCGGCCCCGCCCGTTTTAAAAAAGGGCCAAAAGGGCCAAATTAGGTGTTTTCATATATTGGACTGTAGAATATTTATTATTCATCGGATCTTGATGGGGTTTCTTTCAGTGTGCTCCTGAGGAAGTATGGCAACTGATTTCACGTCACATGTACCGTTTAGCAGATGTACCGTTTATGAGATAAATGGGTCCCAAAAGAGGGGAAATCTCAAAAATCTTTTTTTTTCATTTTTTCCCTATTTTGATGCCGTTTTTCATTGGGATCATTATGAATGATAGCGCTCAACTATTATGTTTTTGGTAACTTGTTTCCTTTCCCGGCCTTTCCCGGCTATGAGGGGCCGAATGGGGCCAAAATTGCATATGTGCAGAGTACCTAATTTTTTTATTTTACATCGGATATCGATGAGATTTTTTTTAATTACCCTTGATATAAGCTTTCAGTACATGCCAACGAATTTGGCGTAGCTCGTACCGTTTCTGAGCTACAAGGGGTCAAAGGGGTCAAAATTGCAAATTTTCTAAATTTCTAATTTTTCTAAATTTTCAAATTTTCATTGGGCCGATGTCACTGCTGATGGACCATGGAGATCTCCGAGGGTATTCACCAGCCCGATAGTCAGACTTGTCTGACATGAAAATTTTACCTTGCATGTTATAGAAATTTACTGTTTTAATCAAAATTCTAACCCCTTAAAAATACCGAGGCTTCATTCCGTGTATGGCACTCTGTAGATGTCCTTGGTACTGGATTTGGCTTTCTATTTCGATTTATTTGGATATGAGTACTTCTTTTATTACAACTTTTGGATTAAGGCTTTCCACATTATTTGATTTTAATGCTGCTGATGAGAGATTACTCCTTGAAACACGTGTACAGCATAACGAAATTTACTGTTTTTTTGCAACTTCGGTATTTTTTGTATTTCTAACTACGTGAAATCTTTACTTTTCAACGGATTTCGATGGGATTTTTTTATTAAGATTCCTATTGATATAAGCTTTCAGTAGTATGTAAACAGATTTGACGTAGCACCTACGGTATACCGTTTCCGAGTTACAAGGGGTCAAAGAGGCCAAAATTGCAATTTTAGGAAATATGTGAAATCTTTATTTTTCATCGGATTTTGATGGGAGTTTTTCTTGGATTCCTCTTGAATATAAGATTTTGGTAATATGTCAAGGTATTTGGCAGCTCTTACTGTTCCCAAGCTATAAGGAGTAAAAGGGGCTGAAATTGTAATTTTCAAAATATGTAAAAAAGAATTTATTTTTTGTTGGATTTAATGGGTTCGTTTCTTTGGATTCCTCTTATCGTATAGTTAAAGTAGTATGTTGACAGTTGACCAATTTGACATACCTCTTGCAATACCGATCTATATAAGGAATCATAATCACTAATTTTTATTTTCCTTAGTTTGTGTGCAGCTAATTACTGGCTCAAGCTCTTTATTGAGTCCATTTAATTACTGTATCAAGCTCTTTACTGTGCCTTTTTTTCATTTTGAATTACACTTGTTCAAATTTCAGTGTTGGGCATTCTGCGGTCGTATCCTGCTGCGCTCGGCGTAGCCCTTTATTACAAATTTTAGATGTTTTCCAAGCCATTTACATAGCCAATTTGTTTATTTAGTTTGTTAATCTTCAAGTCAACAAAACTGTTATTCATATTTTAAACAAATTTGCAGAACATGTTGTCTCTTAATCTTGACATGCACATGATACTAAAAATCTTAATTTTACTGATTTTAGAGGTTCACTAGGCCAAAAATATATATTTGATATAAGTACCTCTTTTGGAAGGTGTGAGCTTGATAACGTGTATAAAAAACTTTGTAAGTTGTAATCAACAAATTTCATTTGATTCGTCTGACGGTCGTCAAGTTGGTCACGGAATAGGGAATAAGTAACCCATGCCCAATTTTTATTTTGGTTCAGAGGTTGAACTGTTTTTGGAGTTTTGCAGCTCAATGAAATTTTGTCAATTTTGGGGGTACATTTTGTAACGATAATGAATTAATGAAGTTTAATTGACAGGCTGTAACAATCATTGATTTACAAGTTAACAGTAAATCCGACGTGATAATAGAACACAATTTTTATGATAAATTATAGCAAACAGTGCCTTTAATATTTTACCACTAGGTTAAAATTAACAGAACAGAAAGCACCAAATGGTAAAAAACAGTTAATAATTTACTTATTTCACCAAAAACATTTAACAACAAGAAGAAAATGCCCGAACACATT
>MJUU01002299.1:0-23087 GCA_002080025.1 Modiolus philippinarum
TCTGATACTTATCTGCTATTGTGACTTAAAGGTCGCCCAAAGACGTGATCAGAATAGACGAAATCAGTCAAGAAGTTAACAAGCATGGCATAGAGCAGATTAGTTTGAAATGTCGATAAAACCAATGTAATTCCTGACGTATTGTCACAATGCATTGCCCATAGCCAAAAACTGCTAATAGACATAGAAGGCGGTGTGTTTGATTGATTAGACAATATGTCGTCAATATACATGATCAGAACAAGCAATCAATGCCTACCATTATAGGAGAAAGAACGAAGGAAGATTGACTTGAATTGAATTGTATTGAAATTTTTACTAAATGAATAATTGTTTTGAATGTCAAAACGCGTGCATAAACTTCAGTTTTCAGTGTGTTGCCGAGTAATAACAATGGCTATTGACTGTGTTATTTCTGTTTTACTTCGGCATTGATGTTGGGAAGAGTAATAAAATTCGATGTTATATTAGTGTCAATTTTTGTCCGTGTTTATCATCAATGCCAAATGTACTAATCTATATAAATTTTCAAGATAAAGAACAACAATAAAAGCGTTGTTCCATTGAAAACTTCTACCATGTATTTGTTGAGACTTTGTCCTTTGTGCATTTACTCCATATCCTTTATTTGTATATTCACATACATGTATCAACATGTATCATCAATGCCAAATGTACAAATCTATATAAATTTTCAAGATAAAGAACAACAATAAAAGCGTTGTTCCATTGAAAACTTCTACCATGTATTTGTTGAGACTTTGTCCTATTTGCATTTACTCCATATCCTTTATTTGTATATTCACATACATGTATCAACATGTATCATCAATGCCAAATGTACAAATCTATATAAAGCTTTCAAGATAAAGAACAACAATAAAAGCGTTGTTCCATTGAAAACTTCTACCATGTATTTGTTGAGACTTTGTCCTATGTGCATTTACTCCATATCCTTTATTTGTATATTCACATACATGTATCATCAATGCCAAATGTACTAATCTATATAAAGCTTTCAAGATTGTTATCTTGTTTTTGGTGAAAAGGAAAATAATGGGATTAAAGTCTACATACAACAGTTGCAAACCACTTTTTTTTCACCGAGAGAACCACCTTCGCATTCTCGATTGTTTTAACTGTTTTGCAGTGATTGTGGAGAATTAAGAGTTGATATCATTTTGTAATATAAAATTATCTTTAGAACATTTGAAAGAATTATTTTATTGTGTATTTGACACGTTGATTTGTAAGTTTATCATTTCAAATAAAACTCATGCATTCCGTTTGCCTTAATAGATACATAACATATACGCTAGGATGATGACGGAGGAGACTGTTACTCCGAGGAAAATGTCAATTAAGGTGAAGCAATTTGCACTGCCGCCCTCTAGGACATTTTTTATTTATTAAATTCGGCACAATGTTTTTTTTATTTTGAACATGATTTAACAATGCATATTATTATATTTCGTGTAAATTTCCTGTGTTCTCATTGGTGAAGAAGCATGTGCCAGTTTGATCTTAAACATGAAATAATTGATTGATTGATTATTTAGAGTTTAACATCCAATGAACAATATTTCAGTTATATCAGGACGAGAACAAGTTAATCAATGCAAAAAATTGCAAGTAAAAGAAGAAAGAAATAAAGGTGGAAGGGACAACTGGGGTAACGACTTTTGATTGCCACTGGAAAATGGGAGAAATGGGTAGGGGCAGGAAATTTAGCCTTCCATACGACACCCAGTGCGTCTGCTCTCTTTAGAGAAAGATAGAAGGGGTCTTTATACTGCTTGGAGCGTGGCGTTTCTCCGAACAGTTCGGCTACAATGGTTCGCGGTCAGGTTCTCTGTATTATGACCTGACTACCCCGCATAGACAGGGCATTCCCCTATTCACCAACTGGGGACGCGACCGGCAGCTCTGTAGCCGGAGCCCCTGAAAACCGCTCCAGGTGCCGGACCTCTGTTAGGAAGACTCATACTCCAAGCTCAGAGGATGCTGCGGGCCTATTCATAAGCCGGGACCGCGCACGGTGGTGAAATAATTGAAGCATGGACAATGTTACCTTCTGCTCATTGATGTGTAAACACTGTTACCCTCTGCAGAGTATGACACTGTATCAGTGAGCAGAGGGTTACATTGTGCATGGTTTAATGATTTTCTTTTATTTTTGAAATTAAAAAAAAAAATCAGTATAATAAAATAAAAAAAAAACATTTAGCTGGAAGGGTGACAGAGCAGATTGTCACCATGAGAAACATGGTCAACCAATATAGCTGAGACGGTGAGGGTGACAGTGCTTCGCATCGTTTGGCAATATTTTTCTCAGGGGAACAATATTCTCTGTCACCTTCCAAGCTAATAATAAATGCTACCCTCTGCTCACTGATACATGACTAATGTTACCCTCTGCAGCAACATTATTTACGCATCAGTTTGTACAGGGTAACATTGCTAATGCTTTAATGACCATTTGTTTGACCAATTGGGAAATACTTCTTAGCCAATGAGAAGACAGATTTTCAAAAAGTATAATAATTCTCACCATCAAACGTCACAATTGCCATATCAATATTAAAGGAGTTCCAGTATCAGAAGATTTTGGCGTGAAACAGTTCTCTCTAGAGTTTTCCATCAATTTCCATTGGCTGTTTATATGGCTGAAAATATATGAAAATATAATTGGAAGTTGATAAGATTTTAGACATTAGGATAAAGAAGGGAAACGGGGAATGTGTCAAAAAGGGGAGTAATAACAACTCAAAGCCACCATAAGATCTTCAATGAACGGTGAGGAAACCCACACCCAACGGCAAGTCGGAGTTGGCCCCTAAATAAAGAGTAATCAACTTCAGCGAAATAAACATCATCCGAGACTCCCATAGACATAAAGTGAACTAACTAGAAAACAGACAAGACACAAAATTATCTATTTTATGAATTTTTAAGTAACCTATGACCAAGAAAATATGATACATGTGCAAAAAAAATTACCGTGTTTAAATGGATAAAACCAGAGGATATCGAATGCTTCTGAAATCTGACACTCATACTCCCTTAAGGTGACAGGTACGTAAATAAGCGCCTCTATCGGTGAACGTTAAAAATTTGAACGTTAAAAATTTGCTTTAGAATGAACGTAAAAACGTAAGATGTTTTGTTTTTGGACGTTTTAACCTGGATATGGGATGTTGTCTCCTTGACATTTACCCCATTTCTTTTCTTTTTCATATATAATAATTTGCATTTTCACTTTAAATTATCGTCGTTTCAAACTGTTTCCTACAATTTTTCTGAAAAACTGATATTGTTGCTAAAGAAATTTCTGTTTTATTGATATAACTTTTTCATATGGTCACCGAGTTTGTTTTCTTGATATAGATCGCTGAATAGTTGTTCATCTTTCAAGCCACGCTTAAAATCATAACTTTTATCGACGACGTCGCTATTTTGACAGCGGGTTTTATCGAAAAAAAAATCCATTTTAGCGTGCCTTTTCTATTTTCAACTATTTACACCGACGAAATGAATTCGGTGACCCTATATCAAATTTACACCATTAAAACGGGAATTTCATTTTTTAAAACATTTCTTTTTTGCAGATGTTTTCATAAACACGCAATTTAAAGAAAATTATTATATTATTTTTCTGTACGTTTTACATAGATTCTATATGAATACAACATAACTGGTTTATTTTTCAATCGGTCATATTTCAAACATTCAAATAGCTAAACCGATTTTATTTTACTATGAAATTCAGCTTCATTTGATGCAATTGCATGTAAAATTTTATCGAAATCCGGAAACTTTGCTATTTACGTACCTATTACCTTAACAAACAACACAACAATTTATCAATCGTATTATATACAATATTTGCGTGTTTTATGTTAAAATGGTCTAAATCGGAGCACTTTTCAGTCCTCTCCGTTTGTTTTCCATTATATGGTTTTATTTGCTAATCATTTTTTTTTCTCGCACACTTAAAATGATTTAGTCTTCGAAATGCCCATCCGTAGAAGCTAAAGTTACAGATCCATTGGTATATAACCCCCGTCGAAAGGCAATTTTTTTTCTTTGATTAATGGACAATTTGTATAAAAGTTAGTCTTATACTTTGATGGTAATCAAGTTTGTTTATATCTCTACCTAGTATTTTGAAAACGATGGAAAGATGAATATTCTATTAATAAAGCATATATAAAACCACAAAGTCATAGATCCAATGTAACAAAACTCTAAATTCCTGTCACTAAAAGTGCATACGTGGAATTTAGAGTCAATATTTACCAATGTTCCTGTAACTTTAGCTTCTACAGATGGGCATTTCGAAGGCAAAATCATTTTAAGTGTGCGAAAAAAAATACCATCGGGGACCTCTGCTCTATCAGCAGTGGCATCGGTCGATTGGTTAAAAAAAAAACCAAGGGATCTGTGAGCCCAAGCTCGCTAGAAATACCCCCGCTCTCAGCTTTTAGTGGCCTGCATAGCACATAATGACTGAAAATTTACTAAGCAAGTTAACAGGAAGTAGTACCCCTACAGATCTGAAAATGCAACCCACAATATGGCATGACTATACAAAGCTCCTGACAAAATTTCAAGTTTGTATCATTTACCATTGCAGAGAAAAGCTTGATGAAAATTGTGACGGATGGACAAAATGACTAAAAAAGTCGGTAAACAGGAAGTGGTACTCCGATAGTTCTGAAAATGCACAATATTGTATGACTTTACAAAGCTGCTGACAGAATTTCAAGTTTGTATCATTTACCATTGCAGAGAAAAGTTGTTTGACGAAAATTTAGGCGGACGGACAGAATGACTGAAAATTGACTTAGTCGGTAAACAGGAAGTAGTTCTCCGATAGATCTGAAAATGCATCCAACAATATGGCATGACTATACAAAGCTGCTGACAAAATTTCAATTTTGTATCATTTACCATTGCAGGGAAAAGCTTGACGAAAATTGTGACGGACGGACGGACGGAATGACTGGAAATTGACTAAAACGGTAAACAGGGAGTAGTGAC
Source organism: Modiolus philippinarum (assembly GCA_002080025.1). Classification (NCBI taxonomy): domain Eukaryota; kingdom Metazoa; phylum Mollusca; class Bivalvia; order Mytilida; family Modiolidae; genus Modiolus; species Modiolus philippinarum. The sequence continues at coordinate 5,044 of MJUU01002299.1, forward strand.
CCGACAGGTCTGAAAATGCATCCCACAATATGGCATGACTATGCGAAGCTTCTGACAAAATTTCAAGTTTATATCATTTACTGTTGCAGAGATAAGCTTGACGAAATTTGTGACGGACGGACGGACAGACGGACGGCATGACGGACAAGGGTAAAACAGTATACACCCTCTTCTTCGGATCGGGGTATAAAAAACAAAAAGTTGCTTAAGGATGTTTGCTTGTCATGTTTATGCATTCATGTCAGATTTTCGGATTTCTCTGGTTTTATCCATTTAAATGCTGTATAACTTTTTGACCGGTGACCCCCTATTATTTATCCATTATTTCATTTTATACATCTTTTGGAGCATTCTGACAAAACTTTATTCCATGGGTGTTATTTTGTCACATTCAGTATTGGATAAACATTGCTAATGTTAAACCTATGAAAAATACAGAGGAGTTCAGTTTCCCGCCATTTTTTGAAACACTTAAATCTCAAAAATTACATCGGTAACCTATCAATTTTTTTTTTTTTTGGCTTAGTTTTCTTCTTTTTCAATTTTTAAACAAAACATCAGACTAAATTGAGTCTTGTTATTTTAAAATTGACCAGCGAACATCCTTAATACACAGTAAATTTCGTTTTGCCGGAGGTATATTGAATATTTTACTCAAGGTTTACATGCGGATAACAATCATTAAGTAAACCAAACGTTAATTTTGTAAAAGGCGCTGAAACTTTTGTTGTTATAAGCAAAAGGTGTTAAGTAGTATGTTGACTTATAATAGATTAACACAATTAAAAATTGAATTGATGAAATTCATAAAAACTTCAAAAAAGATTGTCAAAGTTAACACCTGTCTTTCGGCATAAAGTGATTTCTATATCATGTTGATTGTTTTCTGTCTTACCTAAGTTACATAACTGCCATTATAAAGAGAGATACATTGCAAGGTCTGCCAAATGAACAAAAACTCTTTTCTAAGCTCCTTACTTCATTGCAGTAAAATGTGATCTAAAAAAGTTTGATGTTAAAGTACACTCGTAGTTTTATCCTTAGCTATATTTGATATTACTGATTATTCGGATTTCTTTTGGTTTTACATATTTTAAACATTGTTTTGATGTTACAAAAAAAAATGTATGGATTTCCTATGGTTGGGTTCTAGTGCTGCTGATGTGGAATTATTTTCCGAAATGGCCATACGGCTCATTAAAATTATTGCAGTTGAAGTAAACATATGTGTTATGGACTCATGTTCATTTACTCCATATCCTTTCATAAAATATTCAACAAGTGGAGTATTCTCCGAAAACTCAAAACACTTATTAGAATGTCTATCTTCCACTGAACTCAACCACTGCAACAGTGTCAAAACATTTGATTTTATACACTCCTTACTACTCTCCCACATGTAAAGTTCAAGTCAGTACTCCGGGACTTAAAATATTAGTTTGTACCAAAAAATGTAAAAACAAGATATACACATTCAGTGTAAGATTGGGCCTATTTAAAGATATACATATTTAGTACATGTACTAGCTAAAGATTGGGCCAATTTAAAGATATACATATTTAGTGCTAGCAAAATATTGGGCCTATATATTTTGCTACAAATCACACTGATTCGCATAAAAAGTATACAGAGGAGAAGGTCTTCACAATACTGGAATTTTTTATCGATAACATATCTATAGAAATTGGAAGTACAAAAATTCCGAATATGAGTAAAAAACACAGTAAATTTCGTTATGCTGTACATGTGTTTCTAGGATTAACCTCTCATCAGCAGCATTAGAACAAATTAAGACAGAAACCATAACCCAAAAGTAATCAATAAAGAAGTATTCATTACCAAAAAATACGAAATAGGAGGCCTAATCCAGTACCAAGGACATCTACCGAGTGCAATACACTGAATGAAGCCTCAGTATTTTTTCAGGGTTTGGAATTTTGATAAAAACAGGAAATTTCTATAAAATGCGAGGTAATTTTTTAATGTCAGGCAAGTCTGACTATTGGGCAGATGAATACCTTCGGGACCTCTGGTCCACCAGCAGTGACATCGGCCCAATGGTTTCAAAGTACAAAAATACCGAAGTTGCATAAAAACATAGTAAAGATAAGTTTTCCAGCAGACAATAGGGATACCTATAGGGACTTTAGGCAGATTTGTTTCTTTATTTGTATGAAGCCAAATTCGTGCAAGGGATAGTTCAGAATAAAAGACAATCAGCTAGTCATGTCCTTTAATTTCAGCTTCCACTATATAGATCACATTCTTTCATTAACCAAATCTCAATTTAAGGATAACCTTCATCTTATTTACCAAAATGAACTCGAAATTAAAGAGACGCCTGATACACCATCATTAGCATCATACCTGTACATCAACTCTACATTGAAAACTTTGGACGCCTGAAAACAGAACTTTACGACAAGCGGGATGATTTCGATTCTCCTATAGCAACTTCCCGTTTTTGAGCAGAATTATTCCAACATCTCTAGCAGTCCACCATTCACAACCCATTAGCAAAGTCGTGCTTGTAGTTCGTACAGCGATTTTGTCAACAGAGCGAAATTACTACCGCAGTAAACATCAAGGGTATGTTCAATCACTGTTGCAGTTGTCACTACAGAAGTTTTTATGGTCGCCACCATGATTTCACAAACCATTACAATGTTTCTATTTAATAGATGATAATAGATATCTTCGGGTAGATCAAGAGACTAACAATCATTGACTGTGACAAAACCGGACTTTTCACTAGCATTGTGATTGGTGCCACGCGTGGAGCAGATCATGCTTTCCGTCCGAAACACCTGATGATACCTCAAGTTAAGTATTTTTTGTGTGTGTGGTTTTTTTCTTGTCTTTGTCATGCTGTCAAATTCGTAATGGATGTGAATTGCCATGATTTTTTAATTTCCCCATTCCTTTTTTAAATTTTTTTGCTTCGATATTCGTTTGCCCATGTATTTCCAGGTGACTTAGGGATAATAAGTGGATTACATTTTGAAGAAAAAAATAATTAACCTAACAAGACTTTTGCTTCAAGTTTGATTTTCCTTATTTGTCAGTGCAGGCACTAGTATTTATTGGAGGAAAAATACTAATTTTATTTGCAAAAGATGTAAAGAATTCGTCGTACGTAATTGACATAACCTCATCACTGTTTTATTCATCCGACCTTTTCTGTGCTAAATCTTGTTTTTTTTTGTTTTTATGTTTAATGTCCAAAAACTATTTCCAATTTTTATATCAGATACTTAGTGATATCTCCAAGCACTTGATAAATGGGTCGACAAAATAGCCAGGCTATAAGTCTTTATACGATTTTCTTAATGAAACAACGCTACTAAGGCATTGACAGTGTGAATTTCAAAGGGAACAATAATTAGATTTTCTATTTTTTGTTCTTGTCTGAATTCTATTTTATCGATTGATTGACACGGTGACACTTGTGTAACTAATGTAAATTAGCCTCCTTAACGTGAAAACAGGGGAACCATCCAAGTTAAAGACATTTTAGAAGTCATCTTTACGGGTTATATGAGTTTGAATATGTCCACTTTCGTCACAAGGAATTTACATTATATCGTTTCTCAGCTTTGTGTAATAAATCATTGGCCGTTATATGTATAGTTTATCATCATATTTATTTCGTTATATTCAAACATAATGATAGAATGTTTAAGAGATGATTTAGGATATGGATCTTCTAAAGCTTTGCGAAGATTAATTGCGATTCAAAGATAATCTTTGTAATGTTCAATTACAGAAGGAGATTATCTTTGTAGCCTTTCAAAATGTTTTATGAGAGTTCATTCTGTGAGCGCTTTAGTTTTCAATGCGAAGCTTTTGATTTTCGTTTTTTTCCTCATGTTTTGTGTCATTGTTTTCCCGTCATGTATTTTGACTTGAGGTGTCTTTTTCTATTATTTTCTATCGATGTTTTTTCTAATTAAATGGCAGGATAATCATATATCAGAATTGAAGGAGTGTAAGACGTTTTATCTCGAGAAAAAAGAGATTTATAGTTTTCATAACGAGAAAGGCAAGTTTATTATATTTGAAATTACATAACGAGAGTTGATATCCAGCGACATACAGTTCTTTCGAGTTATTAAAACTATTTCTCTTATGATTTTCATGAATAAATGCAGTGACTGTTTGGTGCCGAACTGCTGTTCTGTGTTTTCTTGCCTGTGACGTCGCTGTTTTTGTTTAAAATAACAACACCGTTACTAGGCAACGTTAATCACGGCAAACGAGATCTCATAATAGCCCAATAGAAAAGTCGAAAAAGTGATAACACATCAGGCGTGATGTGATATTACTTGTCTCTCAACCAATGAAATTCACGTGAAAGAGATTAAACTAGTTCATATCTAACTCCATGCTTCATAGTCTCGTTGTGTACCACAAATAACTATTCGTGCAAGGAAGGCTAATGAGGTTTAATCACAAGAGAAATCTATTTACTGCCTGAGTAGTCAGTATAAGTGCTTCTGCTGATTTTCGACTGAACTGTGAAGTCGTTTTGACATTATGATTTTCACTTTATCCTATATTGACTCATTGACAGTGGGACTGTTGCTGTTAACAGAGAATGACATGCGTACCTGCCCGAGCACCTGATGTCACTCTAGATTTAATTTGAGGTCACAGACATGTATTTATTGTCGCCTTTTGTGGTTGTGTTATATCATTTTTTTCCGTGTTCTAGTTATTGCCATATAAACTTTGAGTTTTGTAATATCCACATCCTTTTGGTACTCTGATGTCGTTTCATATACAGAATTTGTATCTGAGTTTTCAAATATTCAAGTAATTCAGTATTCATAATGCACGGCATTAGCGATTAGGAGATGTTGCTTTAAAACGGACAGTTATTGGAAAGTCAAAATCGACACTTATTTTAAATGTTTGATTTTAGACTCCTAAAGTTTTCAATATAGAAGCATTATAGTGATGATGATCGTTTATTAATGGGTATGAAAAATATGAATATGAATAACTTTGTTGGATGTGCAGACAACTGTTTTTGTTTTGCACTTTAACAATAGGCTTACATGTGCATCACGGGTCCAACAGACGCAGGAAATGGCTTTTGAGCGGATCTCCTGATTTTATTCGCCATCTTTCATATCAGTTGTATTCACGGACTCTTAGTCCCCTTGACGGGAAACGGATGTAAATATTTCTGAATTCGATCCAACATATATGACCTAGAACAGACATAGATGTGGCATTGTTCGACATTTAGCAAATTACTTCCACTGAGGCCGGTGTCGGGGGGGGGGGGAGTCTTGCTATTAGTGTTTGATCATTGTTGAAGGAATTCGTGAGCACCAACAGAAGCGTTGTTTCATTTGCTTAACCTTACTTTATTTTTTACAGGATTTTGCCCAATAAATGTACATATCACACTATATACAATTTTAATGAGCTAGATTTTATGATTTCCTATTTCTGATCTAAAATGCGCCAAATTCATGCTTTACTTTAATTTTTTTATGGATGGTTACATGTGCATTATGACAGTATTTATTCGGGTAATGGATTTCGATATTTTAGTATTAATGTGGGTACTAATTTTGGATCACAAGCCGCACGTCCCCGAAAATTTTACTAGAGAGTTACCCCGGGGCTATCGTGAACAAGTCCAAATTCAACAACCTTGACGTAGCTAATGATCCCCCCTCAAGGAATAATTTCCGGGTATTAAGCAATAACATATGGTAATTCATTGTTGATAATCAAGTGATAATTTTTCACCTCAGTATGATCTATTGTACACCTCCGGGTATATTTATCTCCGGGTATGTTGCTGAACGCGAACAGTGTTTATTTTTTTATTAATTATCGCGTCCCCTTTGTTAATCATTTTTCTAAAATAGTATTCTCGAATACCTTTGATTTACTATAACTTAAAGGTATTGTATTTCTTATTTTCATTGATTGGACAAAAATAAAATGCTACTTCTTATAATATTTTCGTAAACTCGTATAGATGCTCAACAATGCATAAACATGTTGTTTGTTCACAGTCACTAGCTTTACGGTATAATAGAAAAACAGACATGGAAGATTAATTGCAATAATATAATATTGACGAAATTATTTATTTAATTTGTTTATATTAACAACAAATACATTACAGTAACTTAGATCTGAAATGATATTTGAACATTTGTCAAGCCTTTCAATATAAGCCTCAATTTCATTTAGCAATGTCTGGTCTGCCGATTCTGATAAATTCCTGATTAATGATAAAATGAAAAAATGTGTTTCTCCTGAAATCTTACACGGAAACTGTTTTCTAAAGATGGTAATAGTAAAACAAAAAATAACGAAAGAATAAAAGGCAAAATAGTTCTTAAAGTGAAAATTATTATAGTTGGTTAATTTGTAGATATTCGCATTGATCAAATAACTTATCCAAATAAAGAAACAAGAAAACTAATTACGAAAGTTAGAGTGGGCAACCATGATCTTTTAATCGAAAAGGACAGATATGTTAAAAGCCTAAGAGATCAAAGGTTATGTAAATTATGTAAGACTATTGAAAATGAATATCATTTCTTTTTTTCACTCGTAAATATAATAACGTTAAGAAAGAACCTATTTGATCATTTTCAAAATTATAATATTTTTACATCCTTTTCTACTTTACCAAATAATAAAAAAAAATTAAGTATTGTTTTTAACCCATCAACACCCGATGATATGAAGGCAGTAGTGTCTTTTATATAAAACAGTCATTAGAACTAAGGAGGGAGACCGATGATGTCTTTGTATCAATATTATACCATGCTAAATCTGTAATGAATTATGTTTGTTATGTATGTATCTTGTATTGCTATAACCCTCAAAAAATATAATTATTTAAGGTCCAAAACATATCTTGATTGAGATTAAACAAAAGTTCGGGGTAGAAAGAAATTAAAAATACAAACATGTAATAAAGAAGACAGCGATCTCTCATGTTCAAAAGTAGAAATACCCGATACCAGATTAACTCTTACGATTGAAGGTTGTTGGCAATAACTTTAATGTCCGACAACATTTTCTTTACAATATTTTTTCAATGGAATGTCTTACATTTAAAAGCAACCCAAGTGAGAAATTGAATGTTTGATGATTTTGTAAAAGGAAATGAATCGATGAACATGGTAAATAAAGCATAGACAAAACAGATCAATATCAAGACAAAAAATATTTATATATTTTTTTTCTTTATCTATCATTTTTATAGTTTTGTTTTCAAAATAGTTACAGAATATAAAAATGTCTGCATTTAAATACACACACACAAAAAAGAGTACAAATAAAATAAACCATGGGCTGTCAGATCTTCTACGACCAGTAATATTTTGACTTGCATGTATATATATATATTTATCTTTAAACTTAACGCGATATTAAAATATTTGGAAATCAAAATTGCTATATCTTTGTCTTAAATTTGAATATGTAAATAAAAGACAAATTATTGTTAAAATTCGCTTGCGCTTCAGTACATTCTTAATATTTTGTAAACAGTGGTCTCTCAAAACTCTTGATCACCCAATAATTCATTTTCATAAATTTTGAATTAATCCCAGTTTGTATTTAATATTAAAGTAATCATCTTAAATAACGATAATAATGTACGATAATGAATTATTAGGAAATTTTAATAAATGTCTTTTTGTTACCTTTGAAAATGTATTAAATAAGAGACAAAATATTGCTCAAATTTAGGCGGTAAATATCTTGAAAACCACAGATTCTCAAACCTTTGACATCTAACACATCTTTTTCACAAATTTTGATTTCTATTTATATTTGCTTAATATAACAAAATATGTTTAAAGTAATAGGACATCTTTACATATCTTTGTGAAATATTGAAATATTTGGAAATAAATGTAGATATCTTTGTCTAACCTTTGAATATGTATTAAAAAGAACACAAAACTTTGCTAATATTTGCATGCATTTGAAAATATGATAAATATTTTGTAAACCACAGTCACTCATAACTTTCTTCTCCTTAATAAATCGTTTTCGCAAATTTTGATTTTTATTTACATTTACATAATATAGAAAAATTGACCAAATTTAAAGGAAATCTTTACATACCTTTACGCAATATTGAAATATTTGGAAATAAATATAGATATCTTTGTCTAACATTTGAATATGTATTGAAAAGAACACAAAACTTTGCTAATATTTGCATGCATTTGAATATGTGATAAATATTTTGTAAACCACAGTCTCTCATAACTTTCTTCTCATTAATAAATCGTTTTCGTAAATTTTGATTTTTATTTACATTTATATAATGTAGTAAACATTGACCAAATTTAAAGGAAATCTTTACATACCTTTACGCAATATTGAAATATTTGGAAATAAATATAGATATCTTTGTCTAACCTTTGAATATGTATTGAAAAGAACACAAAACTTTGCTAATATTTGCATGCATTTGAATATGTGATAAATATTTTGTAAACCACAGCCTCTCATAACTTTCTTCTCCTTAATAAATCGTTTTCGCAAATTTTGATTTTTATTTACATTTATATAATGTAGTAAACATTGACCAAATTTAAAGGAAATCTTTACATACCTTTGCGCAATATTGAAATATTTGGAAGTTTGAATCGATGGCTTTGTCTAACCTTTGAATATGTATTAAACAGAACACAAAATATTGCTAAAATTTGCATATATTTGAATACTTGATAAATGTTTTGTAAACCACGGTCTCTCATACCTTTCCACGCCTTAATAAATCTTTCTGGAAAATTCTTAAATTTACAAAAATATACCGAGTTTATAAATCTTTGTAAACTTTGAGGAAATCTTTATATACCTTTAGCCAGTATGTAATTGTATGCAAATAAAATAGTTTTCTTTACCAAAGATTTACTTTTTTTGGCAAATAACTATAAAGCAAAGGTGTCTTTGTCATTAATTTGATACATATACAAATATATTTTGCAGAAAACTAGTTACATTTGCCATTTATTTGCATACCCTCTCAGATTAATGTGAATGCATGATTCCATGTAGTTTGGTGTTTACATATCTCAACTTGTTCGATTTGCTTGAGTATGTAATAACGTTTGCGATTTTAATGAACGGAATCTTTTCATAACTGAAAAATTATTACATCAGGGTTTTCGTTATCATAAACTAGTTAAAACCTTTAGTAAATTTTATCATCGATATAAAGACTTAGTTCATAAATACAATGCAACCTCAAGGTTGGTATTTCACATCCCTTATTTTACAGTAATGTTTTGTATAAGAGTAAAAATACTTAAACTCGCCTAACAAACTTATAAAACCCTAAAATCGTCTAATTCATAAGGATTATAATTACGGTATTGTCGTCAAGTCATTACGTATGGCCTTCTTTGGTATCGACATTGATTTTTTGATAGGGTCTTCGCGTTTTAACTAAACACATTCTAAATTTCTAAAATCTGCATTGCATGGACACGGGTTATGTATTCCGGTATACGCATGAAATCCTTATGCTAAACTCCTCACAAGAAGGGATCTTGGTGGAAGCTGTATACTGAGGGTACATAACTTACTTTGTCAGTTGGTAATAGGTCTGGAGCTGGGATGTCAGCTAACTGTTAGTAGTCTCTTGTGATTTCATGTTTATGTCCGTATATTTAGTTCTTTCAGTTTCATTTTTCACAATTGACACAGTCCAGTTGCCAACTGAATTTTACTGTTGTTACGATTGTTTTTTGATTTATCACATTGGCTATAGGGGGGGAGGTTTGGGCCCAATAAAACTAGTTTAACCCCGCCGCAGCAGGTTTGCGCCTGTCCTAGGTCAGGAAATTTATTAAGCCTTTGTGTGTCTTTAGGAGTCAAGGAAGATGTTTATTTCGCTGAACTTGAGGAGCCGACTCCAATCTGCCGTTGGGTGTGGGGTTTCCTTGCCATTCATTGAAGATCTTATGGTTGCTTTGAGTTGTTATACTTCCCTTTGGGTCGTTGTCTTTTTGACACATTCCCCGTTTCCCTTCTTTTTTCTATTATATTTATAATGTTAGAAAATTTATAATTTTTAGTATTTAACGTAGAATTAAAGGCTGTTTTTCTTAGCAAATTTGGGTGATAACGAAAATACCGAACAGAGTAGTTAAGAGCCGAACTCCATGAAACAAAAAGACAAATCAGGTGGAAACCACCGGCAAAATTTGTCGACCGTAATGGTCCTGACTTGGTACAGACATTTCAAAAGAAATGGTGGGTTAAACCAGTTTTATGGTTATCCAAACCCCCCTTCTATTGCGTTAGTGTCCGGTATCAACTCAACAGCGATTTCCATTGAAAGGTTTCGTTGAAAGTTAAAAGAAATCATCCCAGTATTAAGTAAAGAAAGAATCTTGAATCAGAGTTCGGACCGAAACTTCAAATTTTTCAACAGGGGACTGATATCTATTAAAGAACATTTTAATGGTCGTATGAGACGGAATTTTTTGAAGCCTTGATTAATAAGGCGGTCACGGAGATAACTATGTCTAATGAGAAAGTTTTTATAATTTGTGCTAGCTCTCGCGTAACTAATAAGCTGTTAAACATACACTTCATAAGCAGGAGAAGCTGGAATATTACTGTTCATGTGAGGGAAATTCATAATATTTTGAAATCAAAATTGCCCTTTTTGTCGTAAATTGTAGTACTGAAATGACCATTTTTGTAAAATTGGAGATGTAAGTCCAAAAAATATGTAGATCTGGTGGTTTCTGTCTTTTCATTTATCTCTAGATTTGCTGGATATATTAATGGGATCCATTTAGCTTAGGACGCATCACTGATGGAAAGGACATCATAAATATATCTATAAGACAGATTGAAGGATCTAGCATCTTTTATTCTATGACCTTTTACGAGTCTCTGAAGAAATTCAGTCTCGTGAGAATATAAAAACACGTTTGCATAATTTGTGCCCATTGGTATGCAAACTTGCTGATGATATATAGCACCCCCAAATGTCAATATGTGTCAAATATATTATCAAATAGAAAATCAAGCATACTACACGTTTTTTTTTTCATCGTAGCATACTCTTTCTTTTAAATTGTTTTTTGAAAGAAAAATGTGGATATATAAACTAATACATCTTTTTCGAATGATACTTTTGATTCGTGATTTTGGTTTATCATGAGGAAGTGTGATATACAGTGTGGGAAAATCATACGCTTTGAGAGGATGTATTTGAGAAAATGAACGGATTTAAGATTTTCTGATTAATCCTTCGAATTTCTAAGTATCTAAGCATGTGATTTATGTCACTTCGGGCATGAAAAGTTGAAAAGTTGAAAAGTTTCATAGTATGCTTGATTGCCTGTCTTTGACTGCAGACAAAATCAGTTAGTTCAATTGACAATAAGGTAGTTGAGCAAGATGAAGATCCTGAGATGTATCCCTCCTTATATGGATTTTTTTGTGTAATTTTGTTACCCAATATAGGCAAGGCAGGTCTTGATTGTTACTTTTGGTATGGTTATTCAGGGAGGACATAATAACCTGTGATTGGAAACGATTTCATCTTTGTCAAATGAATCTCTTTTGTATGTAGCAATACCTGGTGTTTGTGATCAATGATTAGTTCTTTCATGAGGCAGTTGTAAATGTGCTTTATATACAAAAACGATGTTATTAAAAGCTTTGTCTGCAGGCACAACAACATATTTGTCTATATATAAACTCCGGCAGCTCACTGACAAAGTAAATAAAGTCCGACGCTTACCAATGAAATTACATATTAATTGCCACATGGCTTTGATGGATTATGATGCCTGTAACTGTTTTCCTCACATCAATAGTATTCTTTTTTTAATTATGCATATATTTAAAAAATGTCAAAGAAACCGCCTAATTCTACATCTCTTGAAAAATTATGTTTTTTTAATTTATTATTTATTTCATTTTGTATGAACATGATTAACGATTTGTACGTAAATTTGTTGCAGACAATAACGCTCCAAAAATATGCAAAAGAGGAAAAACCCTGTGGCAGGAAAAAAAATTACATAACTTTACGGTATTTCGTGAGTTGTTCATTGACTCCTCAAAAGCTACTTTATTTGAAACATTATTGAAGAAGCAAACTTTACCGACCAGTAATATGAAGGTAACTTCAAATCTAAATTGCTAGACAACTGCCAGTCACAATCAGTATGAGGAAATTGCCGACCTGTTTTAAGATGAGAACATCAAACAGCCTGATGATTAACTTTGCATATCAAAAAAGTTAAAAATCAACATTCAAATTCATATCTATATACTGAGTGCCAATGAAAACGCAACACTTAAATTTTTAGAATATTTTTGGCACAATTTACAATTTTCAACAAGTTTAACTGCCAATTTACTTGTAACTACACAGGCTTTAAAAAAACAAATTTCCGCATGACTTATCTTTGGAACCAGGCCACCCGCAATACATGTCATGAAATGCACAAAAATGGGGTTTTGGTGCGAATTTACGCATGATTGGTTTTCTTCATTGTCCACTACAAAGTTTAACCCCGTGACTAATACAATCTAACACCATTGAAAGTGTAAGATCGAGAAATCTCAATCACCTAAGGGTAAGATTTCAATATTTCTCTGACGAGACTTGCCGAGTTCAAAGATCTTCTCCCCTGAAACCAAAAGGCGAATGGGAATCACATTTGGTCCTTTGTCGGTCCCCTTTAAAAAAATATATCCGACAGGTCTGTATTCAGAACTACTGATGCAATTATAACCAAACTTAGTCACAATAGTCCTTACATTGTCTCTTCCAACAAAAAAGTATCTGGCAGGTCCGTACCTTATCCGAAATGGCCGCAAGCGGGCAACATAGTTTTAACATTGGATCCTGTGCAAAACACACTCAAAGATCGTCTGCTGAGAAACTATTAGTCCAGTTACAACCAAACATAGTAAAAATGGTCCTTAGATGGTCCTTCCAAAAAGGGTATCTCAACTAATATAAGATGGCCACCAGTAAGAACATAGTTTTAACATTGGACCCTATGGGAAAACACATTCAAAGAAACTACTAGACTAAGCACAATTATGACCAAACATCGTGCCGCCAGAGGGGACATAGTTTTAACACTAGACCAAATGGGAAACACGTTCAGATATTCTTCTCAGAAACAACTAGTCCAATTAGAAACAAAGATAGTCATAATGGTCCTTACATGGTCCTTTAAAAAGTATCTGACATATCTGCGCCTCATCCAAAATGGCCGTCAGTGGGTGATATAATTTTAAAATTGGACTCTATAGAAAAGATGTTCAAAGATCTTCTTAAAAGAAACTACCAGTCCAATTTGAACTAAACTTTGTCACAATGGTCCTTAGATAGTTCCTTCCAAAAAGGTATCCGGCAGTTCCATACCTTTTCCAAGATTGCCGCCAGCGGGGAATATAGTTCTTACAATGGACCCTATGGGAAAACACAATCAAAGATCTTCTCACAAATTACCAGTCCAATTAAAACCGAACTTAGTCACAATGGTCCTTAAATGGTCCCTTCCAAAAAGATATCATTCAGGTCCATACCTTGGCAAAGATGGCCAACAACAAGGATATAGTTTCAACATGGGAAAGACATTAAAAGAGCTTTTCAGAAACTACCAGTTCAGTAATTAACAAACTTAATTAAAAGGTTCCTTAGATGGTCCCTTCCAAGAAATGTATCCAGCAGGTCTGTATCTCATCCAAGATCGTCCCCAGGGGGACATAGTTTATATTGAACTAAACTTGATAACAAAAATCTTTTTGTGATCCCTTCAAAATTTGCATCGAGTATGTCTGCATCCAATCCAAGATTGTCTCAGCAAGAACATAGATTAAACTTTGGACCCTAGTGGAAATGCCAATCAACTCTGTCAGCCATAGTGAAGGTGATTGATACGGGCTCCTGAGAGCCTCTTGTTTTATAATACCATAAAACGGCAAAAATCAGCGATTAAATTTCAACTTAAAATTTTTATATCTGGAATGCAACTATGATAAAAAAAACTAGTTGGGTGAAACTGTATTTCAGCTATCCTACAGTGGGACTCCCCATGATAGTTCACTAGAACGTCCGTATTGGACACTGTCATGCATTAAACTCTATTAGTTCGCACATGTAATTTGTAACAGTTACATCATTTTTATTTTCCTAAAGCTTTAATCAGAACAATGAAACTGAATATTGTCAAGTATGAAGTGAAACCTTAAAAAATCTCACGATTTGTTAATTTTTTAGCTCACCTGGCTATGCCGGGGTGAGCTTTTGGCATCACTTGGCGTCCGCCGTCCGTCCGTCGTAAACTTTTCATTCAAAGATCTCCTCCTCTGAAACCACTGGGCCAATTGGAACCAAACTTGGTCACAATAGTCCTTGTGGGTCCCCTTTAAAAAAGGTATCCGGCACGTCCGTACCTTATCCAAGATGGCCGCCAGCGGGGAACATAGTTTTAACATTGGACCCTATGGAAAAGACAATCAAAGATCTTCTCAGAAACTACCAGTCCAATTATAACCAAACTTAGTCACGATGGTCCTTAGATGATCCATTCTAAAAAGGTATCCGGCAGGTCCGTACCTAATCCAAGATGGTCGCCAGCGGGATCATAGTTTTAACATTGGACCCTATGAAAAACACATTCAAAGATCTTCTTCTCAGAAACTACTTGTCCAATTAAAACTAAACTAAAGCACAATGGTCATTAGATAGTCCCTTCCAAAAAAGGTATCCGGCAGGTCTGTACCTCAGCCAAGATGGCCACCAGCGGAACATAGTTTTGACATTGGGCCCTATGGAAAAGACATTCAAAGATCTCAGAAACTACCTGTCCAATTATAATCAAACTTAGTCACAATGGCCCTTACACGGTCCTTTCCTAAGAGGGTATCTGGCAGGTCCATACCTCATCCAAGATGGCCGCCAGCGGGAACATAGTTTTAACATTGGACCCTATGGAATATACATTCAAAGATCCTCTTCTCAGAAACTACTAGTCCAATTAGAACCCATCTAAGCCACAATGGTCCTTAGGTGGTCCCATCCAAAAAAAAGGTATCTGGCAGGTCCATACCTCATCCAAGAAGGCAACCATCTGGAACATAGTTTTTACATTGGCCTATTGATTTTAAGGGGAATCTCTGCCCAAATTTTTGAATTTTTATTTGAATTGTGGTCTGAATGTTTTAATTTCAGCATTATATATAACCTTAATTATAAGGGGAACCCTGCCCATTTTTTTTTGAATGGTGTTCTGTTAAGGGTTGTAATGGATGGTGGACCTTTCGGTTGCCATGGAAACCAAACAAGAATACTGTAATTAAAGAAAAAAAAGTATTCTGCTAAATTTTATGTTTTGTTTTTCCTATTGGAAATGCCTTTTATCTATGTCAGCCATGGTCCAGGTGAGCGATACAGCATCTTGTTTAAATCTGGAAACTGTTATTTTTATCAAATATGATATGAGTAAGATGCCAGAATCTAAATAGTAAATTTATATTTTTTACAGAAACTGAGATCAAAATTTTGTACGAGTGAAAGCAAGCTTCATTGATTATAATATTTTAAGAGCTTTATAATTTTTTGCGCTTACTAAAGACAAAGATGATCAAAAGTGCAGATCGCACTCCCTCCCCTTTGGAAGGTTTCAGATCTCTTGTTTTTAAATTCTTCTTTGAGAGTTTCGTGTATGGCTTGTTTCTTAACTTAATCTTAATACCTTGCAACAAAATATATATAATTGATTACGTCTGGCAGTCAAATCTTCCAGACCGATCTTTATATTCCCAATTGATTGATCGATTGATAAGTTAGAGTTAAACGTAATTATATCGAAAAATATAAGAGAAGAATGAAACAAAGGTGGAAGAGACAAAGGGCAGGAAATTTAGCCTTGAATACGAGTCCCAGTAACTTTGCTCACTTTAGATAATACAGAAAGGGTCTTTATACTGCATGGAGAGTGGTTTTCTTCACAGTTTGGCTACAATGGTTCGCGGTCAGGTTTTCTGTATTATGACCTGACTACCCCGCATAGACAGGGCATTCCCCTATGCACCTATTAGGGACGCACCCAGCAGCTCTGTAGCCGGAGTCCCTGAAAACCAGGTATTCCTAATTGAGTATACATTTTTTTATCTTTTCTGTTATTTATTAATTCAACATTTTGTATACTAGAAGTGCATCAGGTATAATTTAAGCAAATGATTTATTGTTAAGTTGGACTGATGAGACATAACTTGTCGAAATGCGCATATGCAGAAAGTAAATTCACAGTAACTTCGGTATTTAGTTATTTGTTACCACTGGGTCGATGCCACTGCTGGTGGACTGTTAGTCCCCGAGGGTATTCACCAGCCCAGTAGTCAGTACTTCGGTGCTGACCCGAAAGCCGATTATTTTTGGAACCTTACAATATCTAAATTTTTGTAAATTGTATTGAAAAACTAAGGAGTATCTCCCTCACGCAAAGCTCTGTCCTTAGCTGATTTTGGATTTACGTTTAGATCACATTGGTTATTTGTTCTCTATCAGTTTTTAAACATCTGTGAGTTTATGGTCTTCCAAACGTTTAGATTTTATCTGCACTGATGAGACATAACTTGTCGAAATGCGCATATGCAGAAAGTAAATTCACAGTAACTTCGGTATTTAGTTATTTGGAAAGAGTGGCATGTCGGAGTATTCACTGTACCACTGTGTTTCGTTTCAACATTGAAATAATGTGTGTCGGAGTAAATTTTCTAGAGTGTGTGGAGCCAAAACATTTTGCAGTATTTTACAATTGTGTTCTGGAGATGTCAGTATAATGAGGAAAATGCAAAATAATGTAACAACCAAATATTTTTAAAATTTTGGACAAAGCCATTGATAACGAAACCTAACGGGAACAAACACAGTCAAATATGTCTGCAGGTTATTTGTTTAGGCATACTTACTGATTTGAAAATGCAAACCCATTTATAAATAATGAATAATAGAACAGTTATTCCCGTGTCTCTAATGACCGTAAAAATCTGCTTGATTAAATGTTGTTTTTAATTCTTTATCCTGTCATGAAAATGGAACCCCATATCAATTAAATGTTTCAAAGAGAAAGAAAGCAAATAACCAATGCTATAAATTAAAATACTGATGACTTTAAATAAAAATCTATATTTGTACTTCACTGAGTATTTCTGCTGAAATTGTAATTAAACTTGACAATAAATTGTTTGCTCCTAAAGAAATAATTTCAATTTACTGCACTTGAACTTAATATTTTGTTATATACTTAAACGATTACGATAAAGACAACCCTCTTAATAATACCATAATACCAGCAAAAACAAGTTAAGATTAGCAGACCAATTCGACTTGAAAACGTAAAACTAACATAAAAAATGAAGAACAAAGGTCATTAACCACTAAATAGGCTATTCCTACCGTTATTTTTTTTTAATTTTTTGGTCTCTTGTCTTCATTGTTGTTTTTTGTGTTTGTCTCTTGTCTTCATTGTTGTTTTTTTTTTTGGTGCAGTTCGCTTGTGAATTGGTTCATGTGATTTTAGTTTTCGACCATTGTAGGCGTTTACTGTTATCTTGTTTTTATCATTCAGATTTTTTCTTCAAAATTTTTAGGTGAATAGATCTTGATATGCTGAACATTTTTACGGTTAAAATTTGCCTTTATCTGTATAAAATAAAACATAGAAAAAAAAATCAAAACTTTGTTTACGGAAAAGGGCAATTACTTCAAGACGGGTTACCGGATTTTCTTAAAAATTGCATGGCAAGTAGATCTTGTCATCCTTGTCATTTTTACCTCGTCAGAATTTTGATATCTTTTTCGCCTTTAGAGTTATTTGCCAAAAATAGCAATATAACACCCTTTGTAGTCTACCCTTTGTAGTCTATTTTAAGTAATAGCAGCCATGGCTCCTCAGACACAATTTTGAAGTTAGATTACCTTATAATGATTCAGACCAAGTTTGGTTAAAATTGGCCAAGTGGTTTTAGAAGAGATAATTTTTGAAAAAGT
>MJUU01002300.1:2603-17461 GCA_002080025.1 Modiolus philippinarum
TTCCCGTCTTACTTTCATGGCTTTCATTGTTTATTGATGTTGACTCCCGTCTTCCTTTCATGGCTTTCATTGTTTATTAATGTTGACTCCCGTCTTACTTTCATGGCTTTCATTGTTTATTGATGTTGACTCCCGTCTTACTTTCATGGCTTTCATTGTTTATTGATGTCGATTCCCGTCTTACTTTCATGGCTTTCATTGTTTATTGATGTTGACTCCCGTCTTACTTTCATGGCTGTCATTGTTTATTGATGTGGATTCCCGTCTTACTTTCATGGCTTTCATTGTTTATTGATGTCGATTCCCGTCTTGCTTTCATGGCTTTCATTGTTTATTGATGTTGACTCTCGTCTTACTTTCATGGCTTTCATTGTTTATTGATGTCGATTCCCGTCTTACTTTCATGGCTTTCATTGTTTATTGATGTGGATTCCCTTCTTACTTTCATGGCTATCATTGTTAAACATATAACCAGAAGTTTTAAGATATTAAAGCATAGCATGTTCGATCTCATTGTTAACATACCTTTCAATGTATCTTTTATCCAATTGTTTTCACATTCATTGTCAATCTTCACCAAGTTGGATCCAAGACTTTTACAGTATGCCTTATTGTAGAAAGAAAACGGTTCTATTTTTAATAACAAAATTGTTTTACAATGCATATACTAAACCCCATAATAAGTATCAAAGAGAATTTAGAACCGATTCAATAAATCTATCCACATAGCAGTTTGTGACATGTATACCTTTTGTCAGCTTCTGTGTTAAAGAAAACAAAATGTCATCAAATATGGACGAAAACAGACAAAATATTGTGTACATTAATACACAACGTAATCTTTTGTCATCTCTTTACAAAGGAACGGCTAGTTATTGATATAGAAGCAAACATTTATTCAGCCACATGTTTCTGTACCAAAAACGGAGAACGCAGGTACATGTATTCATATGTGGTAATAGTAAAAAGAGTAAAAGATAAAATATACATTCTGCGTAAAAAAAAAATACGGTGAAAATGACGTGATAAAGATGCTTCAATTTTTTATTGACAACCTTTTTGTTGAATGTGAAGGGTGCGTTTTTCAACAAACAATAGGGATTCCTTTAGAAAAAATTGTGCGAGACTTTTAGCTGACCCTTTTATTTGTATGGAAGAAAGTTTTTACAAGGGCAAATACAACAGACACAAAAACAATTATCCCAGACTTTAGTTTCAGCTTCAGATAGATAGACTATGTAATTTCTCTTAATAACCCAAGATTTAAAGAATATTTACATCGGATCCAATCAAGTGAAATTTAAAAGAGAACCGATACATCCAATTCTGCTTCATACCTCGACCTTTTGTTATACACTGACGAATATGGACGTCTGAAATCTAGGTTATAAGACAAACGTAATTATTTTGACTTCCCAATTGTGAAGTATCCCTTTCTCAGCAGCAATATACTCACCTCCATAGCATATGAAGAGTATATTTCACAATTAATTCGTTACTGTATACAGTAACTTTGTGGAAAGAACAAAAGTGTTGTCACAAAAACTGCTGGGTCAGGGATATATTTCAGCTGTTCTTACTTTTGTCCCGTAAGGAATTCTATGGCGTTCACCACGACATCATAGAGAGATATGAAATATCGGTGTCACAAATGAAAATGGACATTTTCAGCTAGATTCACGTCTTCCCGGATTTGACATACCGATTCTGGCTACTCTGGATTGACCCACTGACAGTGTGACAGGTGCTATAAACAAAGCAGGAAATGCTTACCCTTCCGGAGCACCCGATGTCACTCTGTCTTTTTTAGAGATCACACTATTAGTAAGTCAGTTTTTTTGTGTTGTATTTGTAATGTTTGTGTGTTTTGAAGGTGTGTAGTGTCTTTGGTCGTCCATCTTATGGTGTTCTTGCTCTGCCTTGTCTCTAGGCTTCGATTTATGTACTCTTGGGCTTTGATCCTTTTGGTACTCTACTTCCGTTGTTTTACAAGATCACAGCATTTGATTTGTCAAGAGGATCAGGTAGGGTTACATTTATTGAATCGACCTTAACCGGGGAAAGTAATTTGAGATAAAAATCAACAATTGAAAGTTATCTAAAATGAACGTAAAAAATACATAAACCTGTAATTAGGTAGATAAGTCTTTTTTACAAGATCTTTGTCTTCTAAAACATGTACGTAAAAACCTTTGTCATTAACATTTTCACTAACTACTAGATATCTAGGTCGGTAGTACCTGACTTACTCATTGGAGATCACAGTCTTTGGATATGTCTAAATGACCGAGTGAACAGCATATTTCTTTCAACTCGCTCACAATAAACCTTTTTTCTGGAATAGTCCTCAACATTGTCCATGAGTAATTATAACATTACTCATTGATCATGATCAATTTCAATAATAATGTTGCGAGTGTCGAAAGACGCCAAAGGGTTAAACAAGGTGATGAACTAGTTCCGAAACGAATTTGAACCATTGCGTAGTTCGACAGGATTTTCTATAAGTTGAAAAGCAAAATATCTGAATAAATATATATCATATTTCTCGAAGTTCTTTTATTAATTTTTCTTTAATTATTTTATTTATTTATTTTGTTATTTTATCCCCGAGGGAACCCCGGGATATAGAAATAGGACCTAGTATCTCCAGCTTGTGGGATATGACCCTCTCCAAAACTGGATATCCTTGGTTGTACGGGATGAATACAAACACAATCCAACTTTCGGATGGGATGTGAAAAATGTCACGCTTCCTGCACGTTAAGGAGTCCTTGTAGTGAGTGGTACGTTTGTTATCGGCTACAAGGCTAAACTACCCACCAGTTGCGATTTCACCCTACTTTTCTATTGGCAGTCAGAATTTCCCATCCAATGACCCTTTCCATACGTAAAAATGATTATTTATAGACATACTTGTTCTCGTCTTGATGTAGCTGAAATGTTGCTGAGTAGACGTTTACAAAAATTCAATCAATCAATCAATCAATGTAACTTTCTTTCATTCGCGTTAGGACTAGCAGTTGGCTCTGCTTTAATTTTATTTTTAAATGTAATGCGACTTAAGATTTAACGCGATAAACATGATAAACATGGTACAAAAATCATGTTAAAAACCGCGTATAGCAATACATGTAAGGCCATTTATTTATGTATACTGGACGAAAAAAAAAAGAGTGAAAAAAAATAAAATGTCAAGATCTCAATAAGGGAATTATTAATTTTTGTATTATCTATTCAAAGATGTTAGTGATATTTTAACAATATTGTATAAATCATCGATTACTTTTCTCGTTGACAAAATTATTGGTATGTTAAGATATAGGTTGACAAAAATAACAATATCAACATATTGCCCTTGGATGAAGATGTTAGGATAGATTAACACATGAGGTAAAACAGTATCACCCGACACGAAGTGGAGGGTGATAATTTTTTTCACCGAAAATGTTCATCACCCTTATATATTCAACCTAGGGCAATATGTTTTTTTATTATACTGAATGCTGAGTTGCCCAAGCGTTAAGAAATACTAGAACAATAACACTAAAAAAATTAATGATAATACATGTCATATGTTTGCTTTTTTATATTCTGTCTCAAGTGCGGATAATAATTGGTAAACTTCGGTCGGAGCGGTCGTTAATAATCAAGATAGGTAAACTTCGGACTGAGCGGGTGTCAATTTCCAAGATCGGCAAACTTCGGGCTGAGTGGGAATTAATTTTAGACATTAACACTTATTGCTTATCGTTGCTAGGAATGGGTGGGGCTAACGAAATATTAGTTAAAATTAACAAATGCCGCTTGTCCAATGAAATTAATGGATATCAATAGAAATTTGCATTAAGTATAATAATAAAGAAATAATACCTTTGCTTCGTACCAGTTTTTCGTTGTTGCAAATTCAAAAAAGTAACATTTGCCGTTGAACTCTTTCCAGTTTGGACCGCACATCACATCTGTAACATAAAATTGCCCTGAACGTAAGTTGGACAGGTCTTACATCAAGCCAAAAAACTATTTGTGTTCATATATTTATATTATTGTATAGCAGATATGCTATTAACCTTATAAAATGCAGTAATGAATATGCTTTGATATGCATGCAAAAATTTCTGTCGTACAACTAAAGAGTATCTCCATAATGCATAGCTCTGTCCTGAGCTTATTGTGGCTTTTCGTTTAAGACCTTATTGGCATTTTGTTCATTTACATTAAAAATAACATAACAACAGAGAGAATGTTATACACATACTGCCTGCAATTGAGGATGGTATACTAGATTACCACACGAAGAAAGTATATCACCCGACCCGGTAGTCGAGGTTTATATCCTTTTCTGGGATTGGAAATCTAGTATACCTTTCGAAATTAAAGGCAGTATGTGTTATATTATACTTAACATCTTGACTGTATTTCTATTTCTAGTTAATACTTATGTCAATGACGTCACTGTACAATTGGAGCGGGCGGTATACTCGACAGATGGATGGTATACTCAACAGATGGGTGGTATACCAAATCACCGCCCTTACGGTTAACCCATTAAAATTAAAGGACATTTGTATGAAGTATAATATAACTTAATGTGATGAACTTTTATATTGTTTTCCAAGACAATGTCATCTAACACTGTCATCACCTAACAAGTATGTTCGCTGTTCATGTTTATATATTTCTGTCAGATTTTCGGACTCTTCTTATTTTATCCATTTAAAAGGTTACTAATTTTTTGCCAGGTGACTCCCTTATTTTTTTCGTTAATTTCATTTTGAACATCCTTTGGAGCATTCTGACAAAATTTCATTCAATTGTTGCTATTTTATCAGACTCATTATAAGGTAAACATTTCTAAGGTTATGAAGAATACAGAGGAGTTCAGTTTCAGTTCATTTCCGCCATTTTTTAAATGGTCCTATGTAAAAAATACATCGTAACCTACCATTTTTCGTCTTAATTACTACTTTTTCAATTTTCTAACAAAAAACAAAAACACATTTAATTGAAATCCTTGTTATTTTAAAATTGAACAGGGAACATCCTTAATATTAGATTTTTTAAATTTTTTGTTGTCTATCAGAAATTAAAGTTTTCATATATTTATTTTTATTTATTTATTCATCTATTTTTTTGTCCTCCAAATGTCTTAATTTTATCTGCACTGTCGAGACGTAAGTTGTCGAAATTGCCATATGCAGAAACTAAATTTACAGTAACTTCGGTATTTTGTTAGCTGATAAAAAAGAAAAAAAGAAAACAAAAGGCAAATGTGTACTGCGACGGCACTTATATTGCAGGACCAAAACACGAAAAATATATTGAATATACTTATAATCCCGTTACTTTCGGGGCATAATGTCGTTTTCTCCGTGGATTTTATCTGCCTGAAGGTCCGTCAATTACGATTTTCTTTTGAATATACCTCCTTCCTAATTGGATTTAGAAATACAATCTTTGTGCAGAATTGATGCATAGTGTGTGTACATGTAAAATCAGATTTCGGAACTTTTGATATTGGTCCGTATGAAAAACAAGAGGTCCATTTTTGGATTTAGGATTTTCATACTATTTTTGCATATAGAAACGCATTTTAATATTGGTCCGAAATAAAAATATCAAGGGTCCATAGAAATCAAATCTCACATTTTCAGTTTAATATTCCTGTAGAATTGTTTCATATAGTCTGCAATCTTTTCAAGTTTGATTCTGGTTTTGGCTTTGGTAATTTCCTCAAAGTGTCAAAGTCTGATTAATTTCTAATTAAATATTGAAGTACACTCATGTTTTTGCCAATTATTTGGTACAAGAAAAATTTTAAATACTAATAATTTAAACCCTTTGTTCCGATTTTTATAGATTTCCTGCAACTTACAAAGACCAACTATTTTTGGGAATTCTAGCTTAAAACAATACCTTTTTAATATGTTTGAGCTAAATCATTCATTCCCCCCCCCCCCCCCCCCCAGCGAAGCTATTGTTCGAACTGGCCTTCCGAATTAAGTAGAGGCCACTTTCTCTGCATGAGTGAACACATTGTTTTGGAAATCTTAAGTCCAAATTCTTTGTTTCTTCAAAAATTCCGTCATATGTGTGACTAGAACTCGCAACCCTTTGTTTTGCTAATCTAGAGATGGTTTGACAACCACCTTACTAACTACTCTACGTCCGCCGTGTATACCTTCAGATTAATAAACATATTTATCTTTACAACTTGCATTTTGGAAGAAAATATCAAAAACTTGTATAACTCAATAGAAGTTGCTTTTCATGTCATTTAACCAAACGTTTTGTTTTTTATCTATCCAAACGGTCATACTGATTGTGCTACGGAGACTACACAGAATTCTTTAAAATAACTACTATCTGTCTTGATATAAAATTTCGCAAAATTGATTTTAATACCCTAGGCGATTCGAACCCTCGTCACTACCATTACATACCTACCAAGTTTTAAAGCGAACTCGCTAACTTTTACACCACCAAATCATGACGAAAACGTTGTTTATTTATGTACTTATAGTAAATGAAAACTATTCAAAGAATTTAAAAAAAAATCGTATCAGATATGAATAAAATAGTTTTTATTGTGGTACAAGTTAGATACGGTTAATTTCAAACAAAAGATGTGGCCGGTATTGAATCTGGAAGACATCTTTTTCAACACTCGTGCTCAGGTAAAAGCCTCGGGTGGTAACGCCCCCTTGGCCTTCACCTGTGCACACGTGTGGAAAAAGAAGATTCCTAGATTCAATACCGGCCATATCTTTTGTTTGAAATGTACTGTATCTTATACTTAAATAAGAATGAATTGCAAACAATTTTGAATCCAATTAGGCAAATTTCCCGATAGACATGGTATTTATGGTATTTATTTGAATTCTACCTTGAAACATACTTTTCAATATACTTTCTGAATCAATTTGATTGAAATCAGTCAAAAAATATATATAGGAGTATTAAACTATTAAAGACAAAGAAATTGCAGCAACTCTATTGATTCGGTGAAATAGATCATTTCCAATAATAAGTTTGCTGAAATATTGGTCTTAAGGACGGTAAGTGTTAAACTGGCAAAGTGCGGGGATAGCTCTCGTTTTTTGACAGCCGCATCCAGTTTCAATTACTGTTTTAAATGGAGGGATACATTTCAAATATTTTGGTAAACTTCTCTTGAATTGTATAAC
Source organism: Modiolus philippinarum (assembly GCA_002080025.1). Classification (NCBI taxonomy): domain Eukaryota; kingdom Metazoa; phylum Mollusca; class Bivalvia; order Mytilida; family Modiolidae; genus Modiolus; species Modiolus philippinarum. The sequence goes on from MJUU01002300.1 coordinate 9,791, forward strand.
CATGACAATGGAGAAAAATGTAACAGATTACAAACAGTACATTCAAAATTTAATAAGAAAAATTAAAGGATATGGAGTGTGGAGTTGGTAAAACAATTCCTCGTGGTAGAGGTGTATGCTCTTTATTTTTCTTAGATATTGTGTACTTGTACATGAGATAATATCTCATGTGTACACTATGTTTAATTACTATTATCTAAATTTATGTAAATTCTAAAACCGCAGGATTAACTCCCACCATCGTAGTTTTGTCCTTAGCTATATTTGATATTACTGATTATTCGGATTTCGTTTGGTTTTATGTATTTAAACATTTTTTGAAATTATGGATTTCCTTTGTTTGGGTTCTAGTGCTGCTGATGAGGAATAAATTTCCGAAATGGCCATACAGCTCATTAAAATTAGTGCAGTTGGAGTTAACATATGTGTTATGGTCTCATGTTCATTTACTCCATATCCTTTCGTAAAATATTCAATGTACATGTGACCAAAAAAAAAAGATACAAAGAAAACTCCAGGTTATCAAGTACAGGGCTTTTATTCCTGTCTTTATCTTGATGTCGCCTGAGGGTCTTCAACCACAGGTGAACAATATTCAACCCCTCATGAGAGATCAAGAAGGCCCCTAGCGTGCACTTAACTGGTATTCTCTACAAAAATTGTATCAAGGTCACTCCCTTGCTCCCCACTTGGGCGATGCTCAGGGTTATCCAGCTGAAAGCACCAGGGTGTTAAGTTTATATTGCATTAAATTACAATCTAAAACTTTTCAATTTGATATTGTGTCAAACCTATTTTCTAGAAACTTTATCTTGTATAACAAAAAAATGTCATAAATGTCGTTCCGTAAATATCGAATTACACTTCAATTATAGGTAAATTCTATAAAAAAAATAAAAATACAAAAAAATCACAGAAAAAATGAAAGAGAAAAGAAACAAAGGAAAAATATAGGAAATGAAATACGTGTGTCATTTTCTCTAGAGGAGATAAAACGACCCAATCTTTATAAAATATTAAGCTTTTCCTTAAAAGTTTAGTACTTATCCATTTCAGAAGTAACATCACTGCGTTGGGATCTAATTAAAAATCTTTCCATACTAAAAATGATTAAAAAAAATATAAATTTCTGTTCGTTGATATTGCAAAAGATCATACTTAGCAATACGTGTAGGAAAATCTGGATGCCTGACATTTAAAAGCCATTTACTGTAAGCATAGGGCCAGTGGCAGACATGATCACATTGTCCATTTTACGAGCACAGCAAGAAAAATTGTCGTTTTGATTACATTGACATAAAATGTTATCTTTTAGGAAAAACAGAGCATTCCTCTTTTAAAAAATCATAGAAGTTCTGGGATCATTGTTGCTAAGGTAGTTGCCATTACACCAAGCTAAGCCGTTTTGTAATTTATAAACAAAGATCTCAATTATAGTAAATAATGGGACCTTATATAAAAATTCAATGTCCCAATCAATTGTATAGTGTATATTGTTTAATAAGGACATCCCAATATGCAAAAAAAAAAAAAATAAATAAATGCATCCAATAGAATAAAAAGAGAAACAGCTCAGGCTAACAGCATATTAAGAGAAATTTGTGCATTTCTGGCCATTAGCAAATTTATACGGGCAAGTTTTTGAAGTTCATTGAAATTGATAGGCAAAAAAAATTAAAATAGCATTTCTTTTTTAAAACTGAGTTGCAGATCAAATACATGTACAGGATTAAACTTTGATAGGCCATTCCATATATATTGAAAAGAATAAGGTCGGATAAACGTAAGACACAATTTCGAAGTGCCTCAGACAAAGCGTGAAACATAACATAAGAGGTAAGACTAATGTTCCTGAGGGATACAAAGGTAAGACTAATAGTCCTGAGGGATACAGAGGTAAGATTTATAGTCCCGAGGAATACAGATGTAAAATTTATAGTTCTGAGGGATAAAGAGGTAAGACTAATGGTCCTGAGGGATACAGAGCTAAGATTTATAGTCCTGAGGGGTACAGAGGTAAGACTATTAGTCCTGAGCGGTACAGAGGTAATACTAATAGTCCTGATGGGTACAGAGGTAATACTCATAGTCCTGGGGGATATAGAGGCTAGACTATTAGTCCTGAGGGATACAGAGGTGATACTATTAGTCCTGAGTGATACAGAGGCTAGATTACATGTATTAGTCCTGAGGGATACAGGGGTAAGACTTATGGTCCTGGGGAAACAGAGGTAAGACTAATAGTCCTTAGGGATACACAGGCTAGACTGTTGGTACTAAAGGATACAGAGATAAGACTAATGGTCCTGAAGGAAACAGAGGTAAAAACCGATTTTATTTGAATAAATGCAATATCTTAATTTAAGAAAATTTTGTTAGAACTTAGGAGTATCTCCTTCTCGCACAGTTCTCTCTTCAGCTGATTTTGACTTCCTGTTTAGATCATATATGTGCATGTTTCACAGTTAGCACAAATTATACAGTCTTTCTCATTAGGCATATATACCTTCATGACCGCCTTATAATTCAAGGCTTAAAAAATTTGTCTCATACGATACTTTAATAGATATCGGTCCTTGTAGCAAAATTTGAAGTTTCGGTCAGAATTCTTATTCAAGATTCTTTTTTACTTAGTACTGGGATGATTATTTCCTTTAAGTTTCTACGACCTTTCAATAGTAATTGTTGTTAAGTTTCTACCGGACACTATCGCAATGGAAGGGGATGTTTGCTATGTCATAAAATCGGTTTAACCTGCCATCTCTTTTGAAATGTCTGCACCAAGTCAGGACCATTGCGGTCTACAATTTTTTTTCTGATTTGTCTTTTTGTCTCATTGACTTTGGCTCTTGACAATTCTGTTCGGTAATTTTATTTAATATCCCTATTCACATGAAATAATGGATTAACAGCCGAATTGACTTTATGTATTAACCTGGTGTTAAAGAATAGATCAGTTTTACATTCACATAAAATACAATGCCAAAACAAAAAACAAAAAACACACAACTGTGGTCACAAACCTGTATTATCAAATATTTAGAAAGCATGTGCATATTTCTACTTCCACTATTTGAGAATATGATATTCACTGTCATTTTTTTCCTTGGTGGTTAGTTTGATGTCATTAATTTAAAATTTGTAACGAATTCATCCACCATAGATATAAAGTTGAAAAAAAAATTAGTAAATAATACACTCTAAAAAAAGTTTACTTACTACTATTTAAAGCAAGTAATCAATTACTCAAATTGAGTAAATATTTAAGAATTTAAAGTTGTCAGAATCTTAAGTAATTGCCAATCATGACTAGTAAGTAGTAATGAATTACTTAGTATTCCAATTACTTAGTAACGAATTTACTTATTTCTTTTATTAAAGCAGTTACTTAAACTAGTATGAAAATAAGTAATTATACTACTTGAAAATAAGTAGTTCAAATACAAAAACTAGTAAACTGACTGAAACAAGTAATGAGTTTACATATTCCACTGTTAGGTTGAGTAATTGTATTACTAAAATGAGCATTTTATATACAATATTAGTAAAGTTTTTAGTAAATTTTTTACTCTTTTTTTAGGTATCGAATCCAGTAAGACCATTACTTATTACGATTTTGAAACAAGTAAATTCAATGATTACTGGAATAAAATCATATATCTACTAAAACTAGTAATAAATTTACTAGTTTATGTAATTGGAATTAGTAATTTCATTACTCTAATGTGAGTAATTTGATTACTCAATTTTGTAATGTGTAATTTAACAAGTAAATCAATCACATATTTTAGTGATTGAAATGCTTAATTCCTATAGAATAAGTGAATATGAACGTTGAAAATGCATGCATTGATTTCTTACCTGTAGTGACTGTTTGAGGGCCTAAATGAGTTGAATATTATTGTATTCTGTTCAAAAACTAAACAGTGCTAACAAATATTAAGATATAGCACATAAATAGTTTTAAGAAGGAATACAAAAATTAGCTAGTTTCTTTCTGTTTGTCTCAAAATGGCGTCTTATTGCACTGAGATTTTGAAATTTCCTGTTCATGGCGAATACGACAAACCTGACAAAAATATTGCAAAACTAAAAACATCATATCATTATCACGAATGACTCTCCAAAGTTTTAACGGAGCTGTGCCGCGGAAAACAGAATCTAGGATAAGAAACAAGACCCACAAGTGTCCAACATAGTTACAAGTATTGCTTGTAACTTTGTTTGGTTTTATCGCAATTATTTTTTAAAGAATATTGTATATAAATAATAAACGAATACTTTATGAAGAGAACCACTCATTTGGGCATGATAATTCAAAATAAATAAGATACAGTCTCTATTTAACACTCAATGAATTACATGATTAAGGTTTACAAAAATTAAGGCATGGTTCAAAATATTTACATAAAAATTGATTTTTGTCTTAGCAAATAGACATTTTTTAAGTATTTACTTATCATTGATAAAATGTATTTAAATGTTTAAATTCTTCACAAAATGTAAATACAGTAACTTACTGTACATTAAGCACACTAATTAAGCGTCCTCCATTCACACGCTACACAACATTCACAATTTCAAATCTGACCTAATTACAAACATCTGGATTATGTTTCAACTGCGAAATGCTATCACTTCATTTATGAGTTATATAATTTTTATACGTTCATGTAAATATTTAGTATCTATAAACAAAAATATTAAAAAACGTTGTAATTACCCTATATTTTATATAATCCCTATCACTTTTTAATCAAAACCACTTAAAAGTGCTAATCTTCAAATTTAACTTAAGAATGAAAGGTGGGTATAATCCCCTTTTTAGACTTACTTTGGCCGTATTTTGTGCTTACATCGGATTCGACCGCGCAACAGTCCAGATATGTTTTACTTAAACTTCAAATTTCAAACAAAAATCAATAAATAAATAAAATAAAATGCATAAATAAAATAAAATGTATAAATAAAATTAATTCATAAATGAAATAAAAAAAAAGACTTCATATCTTTGGTGTACTCTGGACTCATGGAGATACCCTCATAAAACCGACAGACATTCAATTTTTATCCAACATAGGAAATTCAACGTTGCATTAAACCGTCTTACGAAGTATTTGAGCCAACCCATACTCGAGGTATTTAGACGTCATTTAGACAATCTCTTTCATCATATATGAAACCAACAGACATTCAATTTTTATCCAACATAGGAAATTCAACGTTGCATAAAACCGTCTTACGAAGTATTTGAGCCAACCCATACTCAAGGTATTTAGACGTCATTTAGACAATCTCTTTCATCATATATGAAGGTGGGAAAAAGCTTTTATGTTCCAAATCAGTCACGGAATCATTATAATCTTGTCGATACTATCTGTTTGAATCAGATGACATAATGAAATTAAAATTTGAATTTAAGGTGGCTCGAAGGAATTAAATGAGTGTGAGAAAGGTGGCTAATTATTTAATATATATTTTAGAATATTCTCCGAAGCTCTTTATTATTTTAAACCAAGCAGGCGGTCTATCCATAAGTTATAAAGTGAATAGAATTTAAGAAAAGGAAGATAATTTATTTGCATTTCAAAATAATATTTTTACCAGAAAAGACCACTGTCTAACTAGCTCTTTAGCACCAGTTTCAAATAAATAAACACTAAATGTGTGTTTTATCAATCATTCTAATACTGTTAACCAACTTATTTTCACGGCTACTTTATTTCGCGTTTTGTCCCTCCTGGGGAAGTTCGCGGAGATTTATTTTCGCGATTTTCTATTTCTGTTGATGTTTTATATAAGGATACTGAACTATTCGCGACAATTTATTTTCGCGATATTTCCACGCACGCCGAAGTCGCCAAAATAAGTTGGTTTACAGTATGACGTCCTTCCAATTCTTTGTAAAACGAGCATATACTCTAGATAACGTCATAGACAGACCATAGCACTTTCAAAAATGCCATAGATAGTATCATGACAGTTTTAACTTGCCATAAACCAAAAATATCATATTTTACGGAATTGATGGCATTTTCATGTATCAACACTAAGACAATTTCATCTCTCTATGGCCATTTTAGTGCCAACGAAATAACTCGTGGGAGCCTAAATATATACTGATTTTACCCTGGGTTGGCCCTTTCTGCCTATATTTTTGCTTCAATAACATTCGCTGTGAAAACCCGTGGTAAAGTCAGTATATACACACGATGCCGATATTTTTTCTTAAGGTAACACGATACCGAAACGGACCGAAATTTAAAAAAAAAAATGTATATAGTCGTAAAGATCTATCATAGATACACCAGAAAATGAAATAAAATTAGGGGGTCACCGTGCATTTTCCGAGTTATTTGCAATCGAAAATACCATTTTTGGCGCCATATTTACAAAGGCAAATAGGGAAAATCCTAAATTTGAGACCAACATTTCTAGTTTTTGTGGCGTTTATATATGTCAAAACATACGAATATTAACTAAAAACTAACACAATGTAGATTTCAACTTCAGGAATCCATATGTATATAGAAAAACATATGTCACCGTCCTTATTTTAAAATCACAACTCGCCAAAGATGGCTTATACGCCTAAAAAGGTGTAAAATCGAGTTGACGTTGGCAACGCTATATGCGTATTTATAGCGCACATGTAAACGTATTCCGCTTTTTTACTATCAATAAAGCTTTTGTGAGTATGTTCAAAGTACTGGGACTAGTGTCTAAGAAAAAAAGGAAATTTCGAGTCATTGAAGAATTTTGCTATGACTGGATCAAGCAAAAGATAGCAGGTGATATTTGGGAGGGAAACGAAAGTAGGAGAAAATGACCAGATGACAGCAGAGAAAGATACAAAATGGAGCATCAAAAGCAAACACGAGAAAAAAGTAAGGAAAAAAGTGAGAATAACCAACCGTTTGAGAGGGCACAAGACCTTTTCTGTTAATGTGTATTGGGTATTTTCAGCCGGTTGTTAAATGTTTTTGGTAGAATAAGTTGTGAACAGTTTTTTTGGACAATTTGGAGATTTCTGCTCTGTTTTTTCCTTTGTGTTAACTATTAACTTGAAATGAAAAGTACTGTTTGCTGTTATTGAAGAGGGGACAAGACCTTTTTATGTTAATGTATTTTGGGCATTTTCAGTTGGTTGTTAAATAATGTGTTTGAGAAAATTAAAGATTGCTAGCCTGTTAATGAAACTTCACCCCACCCTGTAATAATTTGCAAGAATCGATGAAACGTTTACAATTTCCACAATAATTGATTTTGTAAAAGTTTTAAAAATATCCATTGTACTCGACTCTTCTTGTCTGTGTCTTTAAATGCAATCTAAAATAAAGAAGATTCGGTCGTATATCTCCGGTATCAGTACAAGATGCACTATTAAAGTTAATTAAAAGTGAAGTTTTCTGCCATCAAATTAAAAAAAATGTACTGATAAACTTTCATTTGCTACGCATGGTTAACAACTTCAAGTGTCAAGTGTATTTAATTCCGGCCATACGCGTATTTATATACGCGTATACGGGCCATATGCGTATACGCATACGGTCCGAACATACGCATTATGGGGTCTTGATCGAGCCAGATCATTTCGGTATGATGACCGTATGGGTATCTCAAGAAATTCCTTTAAATTCGAATACATTTTAATGAAATATGCAAAAAAAA
>MJUU01002300.1:17644-30797 GCA_002080025.1 Modiolus philippinarum
TTTGTTGATACACTTGAAAAAAATAAATAATTTTTTTCTGTCCAGACAAAAAAACATTAACCCCTTCAGGTTAAATGGTCGGTCCCTTAGGAAGATAAAATAAAAGACTTGTACTTTCAAATTATGTGCAACTTCATCAGCCGACTTTTGAATTTGTGGCCAACAGAAATTGAACTTGTCATATAATGACCAATCCCACAAACATCTTTGTCCGGATCAGTTCGTTTGTCAACTAAATCCAACATGTTAAGTGTTCCCTTAGCTAAGGAAAACATAAGTATTTGACAATACGGAACCCTTCCGTTTTTATTGTGACTATTATTACTTTCATGTTCCATTATAAATCAATGCTATCTTTTTAGATAAAAATACATATGATGTCATATGGGATATACAAAGCAAAACGTATACTTAAACATCAGACAAAATATCAAACCAAAACTGCATACACAAGTCCAGTAACCTTCGACGAAAATTTCCAAACGCACGGGCTTGTCAACGTATATATTTTCCGCCTAACAGAGTTCCTTTGAAAGAAATATTATAAACATTGATATTATATATCTTCTTTGGGGATCATCTGTTATATAACGTTTATTCCGCTAGTAACACATACTGTAATATTTGTTCCATTGGAAAAGACATTCAACAACATTTTATCCTTTTGGAACAAACGTTATGATGGAACTTCTGTTCTGTGACAGGCTGACTAGAAACAACTATGTTGCCGTATCGCTTTAAGACAGAATCAGGAAAATATATTATAAAAATCTTTCATACACATTAGGCTCCTCGCTGGAGTGACATGGGAATCCATCAATCATGACTACATGTATTAAAAAATGTAATTTATATTTCATTGAAAAAAGGGTACATGGGAAACTGATAATCCAATTAAATTCATACGATAATCAAATATTTACAAATGAAACCTCTGGTATTCAGGAAAGCAAGAAATCTTGGGAATGCTCACAAATGTTTGTTGAAACAGATATTCGCAAGATCTCAATGGAAAGACAGTATAGAAGCGGCTACGTCTGTTTTGGCGTAGCAACAAATGAAAAAAAAATATGATGAAATTGAAGAGTACACCTCTTCTCTCAAAAAATCTCTTCCTTATGCTTAACCTTATAGCCACTCTTCGTGGTAACGCGGAATCAAATAATGATTTACTTGATATTATATAATCAATAATAATTTACTGAAAGTAGGGTAATTTTAGTATTTTTTAAAAAAAATATGGAAATCAAATAATTAATAAAGGTGTCTAATATCAAATAATAATTGAAAAATACATCTGGTAATCAAATTACCACCAAAAATCCCCATAATCAGGTAATCAAGAAACCCATGAGAAGGCCCATCCTTCTGATACAACTGTTGTTTACTTTGTCTTTAGAAATTAAAACCTGTTCGATTTAGCCCAGCATGACATACAGATTCTTAATCTTATATTTAAACAAAAATTGCCTCATCGGAGGGAGTTATAACTTCCCATGAAATAAAAGTATAAGCCCTCTAAACTGTAAGAAATGAACCATAAAATATTCTCTTGTGTACCCATAACGTGTGAATTTCACGGAGAAGATATACGAGTTCATTTTTGCATTTTCATCAAAATTGATGTTTTTGTTTATGTTGTTATAGTAGAGAAGTCGTTTTCAAAAAGTTTTTAAATCAAATTTCATATGTAAAGAAATGACCATCAGTTTTCACCTTTTCAAATTTTAGAAAATACACATATGAAAGAAATTTGACATGCAGTGAATGATGCAAAATTGACGAAAATTTAATACAAAAGACTTTATGACCAGCTGAAAATCATAAACAGAGTCGAAAAAGAAAAAAAAGAAGAAAAAAAAGAGAAAGAACATACGACTTTCGCTATTTGTCATTCCTAAAAACGCTTTTCCAATATTAGCAAATAGGCATCCTCATATTATAACCTTTTAACAAGTTTACATGTAAATAATAGTCTAGTAATTGAGTATAGTTTACATTTGAATCACGAGATCCGCAAAACGTTCAGAAGGGCGTAATTGTAAGAACGAAAACTCGTGACGTTACGTTTTTCGGTATCGTGTTACCTTAAATCAAGTAATTAATATTGAACACTTAATACTCAGAAAGATTGTTTTTCTCCAAACAAGTATCATTTAGTAATGCACTTGATAAAATAAGTAATTCAAATGATTTAAGTAATAGGTTAGTAAAACATTTATAAAATAAGTAAAAACCAATCATGCCTAAGTAATCACAAGTAATTAATTACTAAGTAATTTACTTAAAATGAGTATCAAACTATTACTAAGTAAAAGATTTTTTAGAGTGTAAAAACAATCGCAGTCTTTTGAATTTGGTCTTTTAAGAAATTTATTGACATGAGAAATAATGTACATTTTTATTGTCAGCCAGACATTATAGTATCCACTAAGTTATTGACAAAATGTACTGATGCCTTGCTGATAGAAGATGTACATGAGAATTAACAGTTGCAAATACTACTTGAAATACTGATATCTCATTTTTTTCAAATTTTTCTTCCATTTTTTACACATACACTAGGGTCATTTAGGAGTGATTTCCCCAAATACTATGTAGCGATATTGGAGAAATCACTGATATCAGTATATTTTTATCTTTGGTGTATAAAATAATAAACTTCACCCATCGGAGACGCAGGCCAGTATTAAAAAAATAAAACACATTTTAAAAGTGTTTCTATTGTGGTAACAGGGGAGTACATGTCTGAGTTCTTCGGACCCTGCACAATGATCCCCAAAAGGGTAGGGATTTAGGTACCTATACAGGTTATTCTAATGCAACATTTATATGACGCAGGTTTTGATTGGTCAAGGCTGACCATGTACAACCCTGTGACAAAATAGGTTCCCTATTCATTCTGGTTCCTAATATTGTTACAAATTCATGAGTTAAAGGTAGAACATAGGGTTGATTTGTTGCATTGAATCGCAATAGTGGTGCATTGTTTGGATGCCCGAGGGCGCCGGTCTTGATTTGGCGGTCGAAATATCCGTCTACAGGCTCCACTACGCGCGTCGCCTGTGGGCTCCGTTTTGATCGTCAGATCTACGATTGGCGCCCTCGGGTGTTCTGGTAATGTACTGTTGTTGCTTTATTATAATAGTATAATAATTAAACAAAATATTATATCCAATCCCATATCCACCTATAAATACTGCCGTCTGGTAAGGGGATGGCGAGGGACTCGTATTCCCTCGCCAACCCAATACACAGAAACTACCATGGCACCCCATACTAAATAGGATATAATATTCACAAAAAGTGGGAATATTAGGATATTGTGCAGGGAACCGTAATGAAAAGGGGACCAGATTTCGATATCCAAAATAAATATTATTTCATATCAACTTAATATGATCATAATTAGTTACACATCAAGCGAATTTGTCAGTACAGATTAAGTATATCCTTTTAACCATTCAATAAAGTTTTTCGAACACAGTAGAAGTGATACAGTATTAGAATCACCTAAAACACAACCATCTTAGAATTAGCACATTTCAATAACACATTTTACACCCTGAAAGTTTGTAAACTCGCCATACAGTTTGCCCAGAAATAAAGTTTGCTATTAGCACTAAAATATGGAATTAAATAACTAACAATTTGTACAAGGGCGCAATTACTTTTATAGTAAGTCGCCTACAAAACCAAGCGAAGAAGAAGACATGAGAAAAAGTATATTGACGTTCGGACATCGTCCTCGGTCAATATACATTTCCATTAGGAATGAAATAATTTTTTGAGATATAAGTAGTTGAACATAGCTGTAAATGGCATCATGTGTCCATTTGAGCTATTTTATAGTGTTTGGGGAGATGTTATTACTCGAAGGACACAGAGAACCAAAACAAATTGTTTGTTGCAAATGTATAAGCTTTTGCCCTTCAAAATGGCATTTAGTTTAGCTTGGTTCTGAAGGTGCTACATAACGATTTTTATACAAAAACCTACAAAAATGTCAAAATACGTTGAATTCAGTTGGAAAGTGTAGTAACCGAGTATTTGAACTAAAGGTATTTTAAATGTGGTTTGTTTCCATTGATTTATTCACTTTTTTACCTTTTTGGTGCCATTTAGGGTTTACTATATGGTGTGAGGTTCCTCATTGTGTTGAAGACCATACGGTGACCCCTAGATGGATTGTTTTGGGTCGTTTTAACCTAGATATGGGATGTTGTCTCCTTGACATTTACCCCATTTCCTTTCTTTTTAATATTTAAGTAATTTTTCATGATACTGTACATAAGAGATGACTTGATAAAATTGTTTTAGAGAAATATGCATTCGCAACATTCACTGGAGTTCACACTGTGAGTGCCTTTGTTCTGAATGTTGTGGTTTCTGGTTCTGTGCTTTGTGTCTGTCTGGCGTCATTGTTTTTGTGTCTAACGTCATTGTTTTCTGTGTTCTCGTTTTTGCCCTGTCTTTGGACTTCGATTTTTGTGAATTTCACCCCTTTGTTCCTTCGGTGTTCTACTGCCGTTGTTGTATGCTGAAGGAAACAAAATCACGGAAAGTGAACAAACCTCTTCCAGCATTGACCTCATCAATAGGCTATACTTGCATATAAAACATAAAACATCATAGACAAAAAGTTGTCAACAAATCTTTAGGAATTTGATTGCCATGCATGTAAAAATAATTGAAGAGCTTTCAGATAAGAAAACGAGTTTGACCCCCATCGCAATTTTTGCGCCCATCCCAAGTCAGGAAGATGCTGGTCATTGGCTTGTCCTTGTCTTCTTATGAAACTTTAGTGTCTTGATATTCGGGTTATTGGATGTGGTTTGTTTCCATTCATTTATTCACTTTTTACCCTTTTTGGGGCCATTTAGGGCTTGATATATGGTGTGCGGTTCCTCGCGCGGTTGAAGACCGTATGGTGACCCCTAGATGCTCTGTTTTGGGTCGTTTTAACTCGGAGATGGGATGTTGTCTACTTGACATTTACCCCATTTCCTTCCCTTTTCATACTTACAGAATAAAAAAGATTTCATGAAATTTTTACAGAATGCTCATAAAGATGCATAAAATGAAACTCTGTGAAAATTACGGAGTCTAAGGGGGATAATTATAATACTTTTCATTAGATAAAACCAGAGGATTTTGAAAATCTGACAGAAATAGTAAAACATGAGGAGCGAACCTCCATAAACATTACAACAAGCGTGGCAATTTGTACTTTCTGATTGTTGTCTATTTACTGCATGATTCTCACGTGAAATTTTCCCCGATAGCTTATTGCTTCTTCATTCGCAGATTTATTCAAAATTTCAAAAAAAAAAAATGTCAAAAAGCCTCGCACTTAAAATAAAACACTAATAGACAGTAAATATTTTTGAAAGTCTCCATGGAAACATTCATACAGGAAAGAAATCATTTTCAAACTGAAATGACAAAAAATAATAATATCTACATATTCTACTGCTACTAACAAAGAATAAAATGGTAAGAAGATAACAGAAGACATCAGTGTATAAGTCATTTATTAAAGCTTTCACAATCTTGAAAAGTTTAAATATATTGGAATAAGTTCATTATATTTGAAATTCCAAATAATAAATATTGTTTAAAACCCTTATTTTGCACCAAAAAATATGAATATATTCACCCTATTTTATCTCTCGATATAAATAAATACATAATAGTTACCTTCTTTCATCAACAAAATAGATCTTTCGTCCTCCAAACTAGTGGTTTTACAAACAGAATTGTGCGACATCCTACACTCCTTTGTAGTATTTTCGTAGCTAGCAACTAGGCATTGCTTGGAATTGGCACATCGAATAGAGCACTCTACGCGTGATTTTGTTTTTTCTCTAGTGTGAATTGGAGTCATCAACTGTTTCGAATTTTGAGTAAAAAATCTTTCTTTTTCCCTTTTTGCTGCATCTGTCAAATTCGAACAGAATGCAATTAAAACACCAATGATAACAAGTTTGGTGCAGATAAACGGAATAAAAGTTTTCATGACTGAAAATTGTAATGAAGATGAATTTCTTGTACAAACAATTCTATTTTGTTAAGGTTGATTGTTAAATCACCCACGCATGCTCAAGTTGTTTCAGCAAATGGATTAGATTTCATTGTTACTAGTAAAGAAATATATAGTTACAGCTCTTACATTAGGCCCTATCAAACTAATTTGTAAATTCGTATCCACCTGTAACAAAAAATCTGAGACGGTTTTATTTTATATTTTTTACCGATTTTCACTAAAATTGATAAGAATTTCAAGAACATTTCTGAATAATTGAAAATGAAAAAAAAATGAGCTTAGAAAAAATGGGCCTGGTGAGAATGAGAATGTATTAATTAAGTTGATGTGGCCTTACAGTAACGGCTTACAACTTATTTCGATATATTCGCTTGATTCAGATTTTGTTTTCTCACCTTGGCGGAATAAAATGTAAATTTCGGCATATTTGAATAAAATCAAGCAACACTAACGAATCAACGTCACTGAAATCTTCAGTACAGGTAATTATTTCCTACTTCGTCGACTTACAAAAAGTATCAGAAACAATTAGAGTTGAACATATTAGAAAAATAATATAAATCACGTCCCGAAGTCCTTGAAATTTCAATTAACACAAATTGCCAGACTCGATTTTTTAAATCTCTACAGTGCAAACCAAATTAGAATATCTTGCAAAACCATATTAATTAGAAATCCTTTTGTCTTGATGTTTCTGATGTTGCCAATGTCTTTGAATTATTTATTTCTTGAGCTGAGTTTTGGTTATCACTTAATTTACTTCAGATTCGTTTAGGAATTAAGCTCTCATTTAAATGGCATGTGCTATACGATTTTTTTAATGCTGAGTCATGCAAAATAAACCGTGTGTTTGAACGAAGATTCGTGAGTGTTCCAAACAGTATGTGCTGATAATTTTACTGAATTCTGATCGATTTTAATAAAAACCCTTAATTTTCAGTAAAAAAAAAATCGAAAAGTTCTTAAAGCTACCGTACTGTCTTTTTTCTAAATGATGATAAGGCATTCAGGGTTCTCGTGCTTAAGGTGTCTAAGTGATATAATTCCGCCATTTTGGTATAATACTTGTTCATTTAGATTTCAATTATAAAGAAATTTAACAAAATAGTTATTTAAAATGTAAAGAAAGTACCAAAGTATTTTAAATCTTTATTTCTTATCATTTTTACAACATTTTAATTTCAAAAACATGAACTAAAACATATGAGCTTTAAATCTGTTTCTAGATTTACAGAACACAGAAATTATGCAAGGTAGATAATTTCATGAAAGGAATTTCCATAGATATCAGTAGAGAAATTGAGAAATTTCGCAATTTTTCTCTATTATTGCAATGGTGACCCATAATTTTTATTTTGTATATGTAAACTATCTAATGATTTCAAAACACATGCAAAGTATGTATAAAATCTATAATATATCTTTCAAGCCATCCCTCGATATAACTATTTTCCCTATTTTTTCTATGCGAAATTCTGATATTTTCATTTTCAGTTTTTGGGCTTTAATGCACAGTGACCCCCAAATTTTATTTTATATTTTGAACAATAATACAATTATATTTCTACACAAAAAATTTCACAAAATTTCATGATATGAAATTAATACCCTGCAGACACCTGAATGAGGAGTCATTTCGTAGGTGGTACTGATGTTACAGGCTGTTCAAACTATCATGCTGTTCTAGTAGAAATATAGATTTTACAACTGTATTTAGAGAGATACGACATTTCTCAACTCGAGTTGTAAAATTTTCAAATTAAATTATTTCAAAACTTAATTATCAAGAGTGGAGAATTGTCGCATTTTACGAGATACAAATATGGAAAAATTATTTTGAAGTTGATACTTGACATAGAAATGACTCTCCCTTTTCTGCTTATTCGAAATGAATGTATTCTTCGATCGTGACGCCACCAGGCATGGTCGCCTTTTTTCATGTCGTCACAAGGGTAAAGTTGAAAGGCAAATATATTTGACTTCATTATTGAACTTCAACTTTTGGATATCATTTTATGCACATGCTTTATTTAGATCCTTTTGATAATTCGTTCTCTTTCAGTTTTTTACAAATATTTAGGTTCATTGATTTCCAAATGTTTTGATTTGATCTGAACTGAAGAGACATAAGTTGTCGTAATGCGCATATGCAGATAATTAATTCACATTAACTTCAGTATTATGTTATTTGATCTCCTATGGAATGAAATCGACGAGTACAGCAAAAAAATAGAGAAGCTAAAATGCAACACCCGAGCAGTAAAGGCAAGAAAACGAAGTACGAATATGAGCGCGTACATTAGAACATGTTATAGTCGCAACATAAGTTACCTCTAAAGGTGTTCAATTTCAAAACTCAATGTTTTGTAGTTCCATAGAATTTTGGTATTTTTGTTTTTAAGTACAACATTCATTCATTTTTTGATGACCATGGCTATGAGAAAGTAAAACAAGGTGATGCAGCGTAATATAACTCTTAATGGAAAACTTAATGTTCCTACAATTATTTTAAGTTCATTTGGAGCACAATTTCTGATTCTTCTCTGTATGTCACTTGCTCTCATTACTATTATTATGATCCTCTTGTCTTTGTGCTATTTTTATATTTAGTTCTTTCATATATCATTCACTACACCGTGAACATCATTTAACTTCTTACAATTCCATCCTCCATGAAGAGTGTTAAAGTACAATGAACATGTATAAGCAGCATTGAGCCCTTTTTTGCTGAAATTGAGGATATGATAGAACACCCTCTATAATAGATTTGGAAGGCACGAAACACACACACACACACACATACACATACACACACAGAGCAAAACAAACAAGTCAGAAAACTTTAAAAATTTATAATATTAATACAGAAAAAAAATCGCATGGATCCCCTTTTATTGTACAGAGATTTTTCCCGTTTCATTTTACATCTTATTTGTATATAGTTTGCTACTCTTTTACTTGATGTAAAAATGTCATGACTGATATCCGATAATTCTTTGAATTTTTTAAACGCAAAACTCAATATATATGTACGTGTCAAAATGATTATCATATCAATACTTTACAACTGAATCGGTAATTCATACTGTGTTGGCGAAAGTTATTGAAATTATAATACCTACTAAACCATGTTCTGTATTGGAAGAAAATGAAGAGAAAAGAAATTTTATGAAAAATATTCAAAGCGGTAATTTTTACTAAATGGTATTAATTGGGACGTAATATAGCTTCCACAATAGAGATTCATATTCGACAACTCTCTGCAATAAAAACTGTTTAATTTTAGTTTAAATGAAAAATTTTCCCTGAATTAGAAGCCTTCATAAAAACAATATACCGTATCTTAAACTTGAAAACATCGTGTGTTTAAATCTTCTCTTTTCACCTGAACTAATTCAGAATAAGCTTTTTATCGTTTATTTTGTTTCCAGCCGTTTAGTAAAAACCGTGTTTTTTAACTTTTACTTGATATTGGTTAACCCCCATTCGCCACCTACTAGCAAATCGATAGATTATTCAGTAACTGATTTTTCTACTAAGTTTCATGAGTATTTATTTATCTTTTTGGGAGCGATTAATTTTTGAAATCTGGAGTTTTGCACAAACTGCAAAGGTAAATTGATTTTTTTAGAGTTGTCGCGCATTGGTCGAAGCAGATAGATTGGCATGTTATTTACTGATATTGCTACGTAATACGAACATGAACATTAATAGCTGGGTTCATAATTAGACCTCCCCTGAAACGACTTCTTAAACATGTGATTTGAATTTTAGATAATCATCTAACCTAAATTATGGTGTTTTTGACCCATATCATGTCTTAATGTTTGATTTTAGTTGAAATGAAAAGTTTTCTCTGAATAAGAAGACTTCAGAAAACAAGATACCGTATCTTAAACTTGAAAATATTTTGTGTCACAATTTCTCCTTTCTACCTAAACTAATACAGGACGGGCTTTTGTTTCTAGCTTTTAAGAATAACACCGATTTTTCACTTTAAGTAAATATTGGTTAACCCCGCATTCGCTACCTTTTGGCCAATAGATACATTATGCAATAACTGATTTTTCTACCAAATTTCGTGAATATTTGTTTATTTGTTTCTTTATTTTTTTGTTTTGTTTTGTTTTTGTTTTTTTTTGGGGGGGGGGGGGGGGGGGGCATCAATTTTTGAAATATGGACTTTTGCACTACCTGCACAGGTAAATTCAGTTTGCATCAAGAGTTGTCAGGCGTTGGTCGAATTTTCTCATTTGTCGCGGTCTTATCTGGTATTGCTATCTATACAACATAACCATATAACAGGTGCCCCTTTCTTAGACCTACCTGATGATATTCTATAACAATTTTTCTTTATCGCGAATTTTATAACAGTTGCCTGAAAATGATGATTATTGCTTCACCGTCCTAAAACTGGGTGTAATATGAAAGCCTCTGATATGACCTTACTACAAACCCTCAGTCTCACCGTTTCTATCCAAATACATCCTTTGAAGCTATAAAACATACTTCTTTCTAGAATTCATTGGAGAGATTTAATTTATAAAAATAAAAAAAAATATTCTGAAACACGGTTTTAGTTTTCAGGAATATAATAAATGAAGAGAATTCAGAAAATGGGTAAATACCAAAAACATCCTTACATGGTGTTCATGTGTTTGGCATTATCTGTTGTAGATAAATGACAAAGCAAAGAATCTTGACATCACTCATAAAGACTCCAAGATGAAGAACAACAATAAAAACGTTTTTTAAATTCTTTGTTCAATCATGTATGTGTAGAGACTTCGTCTAATGTTTATTTACTCTGTATTCTTTTTTTTTAGATTTAAGGCTGGGTTTTGTCTTTTCTGCAGTGTGGAGTCCATAAAAAGATTCCCCTTGCGAGAGATGTATGTTCTCTATACATTTCAGTTATGGAGTACCGGTATTTTTTCTTGGAAGAATATCTCATATGGATACACTTTCATACTTTCATTTTGACATATTTTTTCAATTTCAAAATGTGACCCTGGCCACCTTGTTTATAGTGCCCATATCTTTTTATTATGCCTAGTTTTATTGCAACTGCCTCGATGAGTGTCGTGTTGCTGTTTATATGTTGTGATTGACTTCTACAAGTCTTTTTGATAAGTAATAGATGACAGCAGTTGTTAGAACACTTTGTCAGTTTATCTCATATTATGAGAAAGAAAGTAAATGGGGTAAATGTCAAGGAGACAACATCCCATCTCCAGGTTAAAACGACCCAAAACAAAGCATCTAGGGTCATCGTACGGTCTTCAACACCGTAAGGAACCTCACACCATATAGCAAGCCCTAAATGGCCCCAAAAAGGTAAAATAAGTTAATAAATCAATGGGAACAAACCATATCCAATAACCCGAATATCAAGAACTAAAACTGTATAAGAAGACAAGGATAAACCAATGACCAAAATATTCCTGACTTTGGACAGGAGCAAAAATTGCGGTGGGGTTAAACTCGTTTTCTTGGATCCAAAACCTCCCCTCTGTATGATGAATGGCTATAAATAAATACACAAAAAGACTCACAGTAAAAATTAAACTAGAAAAAGTCCAACTTATCGAGACGAATAACATTACAATGAAGTATATGAAAACAATACACACGGGTGACAAATACTCGCAGTTACTGACAGCTAGTTTGATAACCTGCATAAATGAACAAAATAGAAGATAGATGGATATGGTTATGATCGACATTTCGCAATGAATTTCGCTGAAACCGGTGCTAGGACAGTCATTTTTTTTGTTTCATACTGTTTCTATGAGGAATGAGCAGAGCACATTGTTCAAGGTCTCATGGTGACTTCAAATTAAGAACAATTAAATTGTCGTTTTTGAGCAGTAATATTCCGACATCTCTGGCATATGGCGTGTACATTTCACAACTCATTCGCTATTGCCGTGCCTGTAGTTTGTACAGCGATTTTGTCAACAGAGCGAAATTACTGTCTCAAAAACTTATGCATCAAGGGTATGTTCAGTCACTGTTGCAATTGTCACTACAGAAGTTTTACGGTCGTCACCACGATTTGACAGACCATTACAGTGTTTCTGTTTTACAAATGAGAAGAGATATCTTTGGGTAGATTCAGAGTTTGTTACCGGACTGACTAACACCGACTGTGACAAAATTGGACTTTTCACTGGCAGTGTGACGGGTGCCACGCATGGAACAGATCGTGCTTACCCTTCCGGAGCACCTGACGATACCTCAGTTTTTATAGGGGCTTACACTGCTTGTGCTTTAGTTTTGTGGCGTTCTTGTTCATTTTTGTTTATTTGTTATGTCTTTGTCACACTGTCTCATTCGTGTTGCTGTGTATTGCCGTGATTTTGGATTTTTGACTTTAGAATTTCCTCTTTCCTCGTTCTTGCTTCGGTATTCGTTTGCCGAAGTATCCATTCGGTAAATCATGTATTCGTAGAGATCATTTGATCTATATTGTGCATCATTTGAATATATGATATATAACTGTTACAGTACAAATTGGAATCTATTGGGATGCAGAATCATCCTAGTACAAATTTGAATTCTAGTTTCTACTGTATAAAATCTAGTACAAATTTGACTTCCAATTTGGACTGGGACAAATAAGAATTCCCATTTGTACTGGATTTTATCCAGTTTGAAGTGGAATCCTTATTTAATTTCTCTAAGGAGAAATTTAGATAGGCTGATTTTTACTAGTAGAATTCTGAATTCTACTAGATTTCTAGTATGATCCAGAATAAAACTGGATATTTTATTCCGAAGGATTCTGGATATTACTTACCTTCAACCCTGAACTTTTTTTTTTATTTTGTTATAAGAAGTATATATGTCACATTTCAATTTACAAAAGAATAAAAATGATAAATCACATCATTATATTATTACTGTTCATTTGTTGCATCAATTGATGGAACGCCATTACATTTTGTAGAGGAGGTAATTTTCGATCTACGTCATGAGCTTTTACAAACTGTGGCTGTTGTACTGTCATCTTTCAATGAACGAAAAATGTCAGAAATGATATCCAATAATTCTTTGAATTTTTAAACGCAAAACTCAATATATATATATATATATATATATATA
>MJUU01002301.1:0-19521 GCA_002080025.1 Modiolus philippinarum
CGTTTCGACAGGTTCAGACGTGTCCATACATGTTCCCTCAAAACGCGGAAAAAAAATATAAGCCAGAGTTATCTCCCCCTTGACGAACGCGGACGCGACACAACATTGTGCTTAACAACCCTTTGAATGGCCGCGACGAACGCGGACCTGATAGAAGACACCCAAAAAAAACGCGGGAACTCCCAAGAGTTATGTCCCTTTGACAAATGCGGACCTGATAGAAGACACCCACAAATAAACAATTCATAATTCTGTCCCTTTGACGAACGCGGGCCTGATAGAAGACACCCCAAAAACCCATGGGTATTCCCAAGAGTTATGTCCCTTTGACGAACGCGGACCTGATAGAAGACACCCAAAAAAAACCATTGGTATTCCCAAGAGTTATGTCCCTTTGACGAACGCGGACCTGATAGAAGACACCCACAGAAATACAATGGTAACTGCTGAATGACCACGCCTGGATATTAGGTTAAAGATTGCAGAACAATACTGAAAAGGGGTTGAAAATACAAAGAATACCATTGAAAAAGAAATAAAAACATATAAAAAGGGGGAATAATGAAAGAAAACACCCGACTTCCGGTGTATACCTGGGGCTACGCCCACTTCCGGTCGCGCATGGACAAAGGTCAACCGTGACCCTTGCAGGGTCACGTGTTGTTCCAACACGTCATTTCCGGTCAATAGGCCCGACTAGGGCTTCAAATAAGACCACTTCCGGTCTATACCATGGGTCACGCACGCATCATATAATAAGGTCATACATGACCCCTGCGGGGTCTTGCACTCTTTCAACACGTCATTTCCTATCAAAATGGCCGACTAGGGCTTCCAATAAGACCACTTCCGGTCTATACCTGGGACTACGCCCACTTCCGGTCGCGCATGCGTTATGGACTAAGGTCTTACAACACCCCTGCGGGGTCACGTGTTGTTCCAACATGTCATTTCCGGTCAATAGGCCCGACTAGGGCTTCAAAAAGGGTCACTTCCGGTTGCGCATGCGCAATGTTGACATGTTATACATCGGTCACGTGACTTCCGCTTCCGGTCACGTGACTTTCGTCACGTCATTTCCGGT
This sequence comes from Modiolus philippinarum, assembly GCA_002080025.1. Classification (NCBI taxonomy): domain Eukaryota; kingdom Metazoa; phylum Mollusca; class Bivalvia; order Mytilida; family Modiolidae; genus Modiolus; species Modiolus philippinarum. The sequence goes on from MJUU01002301.1 coordinate 1,085, forward strand.
CTACGTCACTTCCGGCTCCACCTCGCTCCACCTCCTCAAATACGACCTGAACTGTACTCATATACTACTCATGTATGTATTTTGTTTCTTTAAATGTTTATCTGCAACCTTCTATATTTATTTACCAATAAATCTTCATTTCCTTCTCATTATCATAATAAACGTCATCATTTGGGTCATCCCGCCTTCGGCCATCTTGCTGACATCTCTCATTGGAAACGAGACTTTTCGGGAGGCGGGTCTAATGACAAATAGTATCCTGAATAGATATCCTAAGGTAAATATTTTGTCAATTTCTAGCTTTAATATAAATTTTTCTCATTTCTGCAAAGCTTTTTTAATGCAAATATTTAATTCCTCTTCATTTAAGAAATATTCCTTTTGAATTTTGAGATACATGACCTGGCGTTTATTGCTGCCTCTCGAAATTTCACGTGAATGCGATATTCAAAATAGCTACAAAAGTAGGCGGGCTTACATTTCTATTCGGACAATTTCCTTTATAAATAAAAAGTTATGACTCAACTTCCGTCATTAAAGGTTGTCAGTATTAGCAAAATGTTGGAAGAAACAAAAGGAACACATTTTGGTACGCCTACTTGGCACCCGGTTGTTAAAAACACGCCAAGAAACGTGCGAAACAATACGTAGCTCTATGGTCCGCAACTATCAAAAAATCAGCACAAAAACCGTAAGACCTTCTGTTCTGCAGCCATGTTTGATTTTGCACGAAGGAAAGGATGATTTCAAAATGGCACCGTTGCCATCGGAACAGCCATAAAGACGGGGGAAATTGACAAAATTTCCAAACAATTTGTCTTAACAAATTTTAATATACCGATTGGAATGAAACTTTGTAGGAAAATAGTTGTGCAAGTGCAAGTGTCCACAATTTATGGTGTATGAAATGGTATGTAGAAAGTCGTAACTTAAAATAAGAGATAATACTATGATGTACATATTAATTCTGTTCCTAATACAAGTACCTTCTTTTTTCTTTTGCTCGTGTTCTAATACATGTACCTTTTTTTCTTTTGCCTATGTTCGTATACACGTACCTTCTTTTTCTTCTGTCTATGTTCTTATACACGTACCTTTTTGTTTGGGTATGTTCTAATACATGTACCTTCTTTTTCTTCTGTCTATGTTCTAATACGCGTACCTTTTTGTTTGGGTATGTTCTAATACATGTACCTTCTTTTTCTTCTGTCTATGTTCTAATACATGTACCTTTTTGTTTGGGTATGTTCTAATACACGTACCTTCTTTTTCTCTAGTCTATGTTCTCAGACAAAGTGTGTGTGTTTTCATTTTTCTTTTTTGTGCCGTACCAATGTTGTGTTTCCGTTCTCTTGATGTTTCCGATATTGCCATTGTTCTTGGATTATTCTTTTTGGATGGACGGTTCGGTTCTCACCTATTTACTTTTACCCTTTACATTACTCTTAAGTCGTACACTGACAAATGTCATATATATACTTATAAACATGTAATCCTGAATAAAAATATTTATCTTATGATTCGGTCATTAAATTTTATTTGTGTATGCATAGATATGTGTGGTTCATAATGTGTGTTGTTTGGAATAAAATATTAACTAGTGATATGACTTTTCATGTTTTTTAATTTGTCAACAGCCTGCGTCGGATTTTGTTGCTGTGAGTAACGTCGTTAACAACGTCGATCCTTATTAACTTTGGCAACCCCTCTAATCAAACAAGCAAAATAATTGATCATTTAAGTCAGTCGGAAATCAACACAAACGAAAAGCAAAGATACAAATTAACACACTTCGGCATAGAAAATTCGCTGTCCATGTAGAGTACAACAAAATTGTTTGCCAATTTTATTGCGTAAATGACGTCACATCATCTCTTAAAAATTTATTGTTCGTACGCCAAAGTTGTGACGCTTTCCTTTTTCATATTCAAAATCTTGACTTCGTGATTAATGATTTTTTTAAAAGATAAGTAACTCACAACCCGATAGACTTGTTTTTGGCTCCATTGCAGCAAGTCACGCATAAATTGCCAAAATTAAAAGTTTTCTGGTCTCAGTTGGATTGAGAACTACTCGGTTTTTCTCAGAAAAATATTCAAAACATTCAAATTTTGTTTAAAAAATTTAGTTTTGTTTAGTTCGTCCTTTATTCCAATGGATCGGCAACAAGGATGTCGTATGAAGATACGTTACATCCCTTTGAAGAAACTTTCTAAAATTTGTCTTGCTTGCCGTATAGTCTTTCACATATTTCTTACTATCAAACCTTTAAGTATTAAACCAAGAGCAAAATTTTACTTTGTAATACACGAAATGGTGCAATGAATCTGTCTTCTGTTCACTAAAATGCCCTTCTTTATCGTCAAAACATATTCAACTCTGGAATGCCTCTGGTTTTAACATTTCGTAGAGTACGAACTTGATAATATACTTCCATGATTCTTGAAAATCAACGTTATCTTTCGTATGTTATTTTTCTCCAATAGCACCTCAGGGACAAACGAGATTTTTGCACAAATATAATTTTATTTTGAATATTTTTCATACTTATATGGGAACTACATCCTATACTGCCTTTCCATATAGGTATTCTTGGTAATAAGCCTGCTTTTCTGGCGATGCCATGATTGCATTCATTTACTTTTCTGATAAATCCATTTGCTCTTTGATGTAGGGCTGGGGACGTAGATGTCAGATCTATTATTTTAGAATTTATGATACGCGAATACCAAATTATCCAGTTATCTATGATTGGTCTTCCTACCACTACATCAGGGATATATTTCCATAGAAAGAGCTGATTTGTGATAAAATAATCTGCAGCCATATCATATGCTAATTGACCATGATTGACAGCATTAAAAAAGTCATCTTCTGAGTCAATTTCCATATTTGGTAATGATGATAAGTTGACGTCTATCCTCTTGCCCGTCAAAAGTATTGGACCATAATCAAACTGTTTGGACTCTACAACTTCTTCCAGGGTCCGTATTAGATCAGAGGAAAACAATATATCAGCATTAGCAAAACCATAAAAATGTGTATCAAATTTGTTTTGAGCTACTTCAAGCATATCTCGTAGCACAGGGGCTCCACATGAATATTTTGGTACCGGTAACAAAGTCCAATTAAATTTTTTTCCGAGTTCTTTAGTTTTCTTGTCACAATAAAACAAAATTGTTTCTACATTAGGTAGTTGTTTCCAATTCCTCAGCGTATTTTCGTGTACAATATTTTGTTGCATTTTGGTATCAAAAGTTGTAAATAAAGTGATAGTCAGTTTAGGTCCAATAGTTTTCCACATTGCCGCTTTCGCTTTGTTTACTTCCAATTTGATTGTTTCATTTATATGTACACATTCGCCAACTAATAACTGTCGGATGAAGCTCAGCTTGCAGTCAGCAGGAAAGTAACACCATATAAACAGCAGAACAATTATGATAGTAATCAGAATTATCCGACCGATTCGATATCTCCGATTTCTTGCAAATTTATGTAGGAACATGTTGCAGTGTCCTTTAGTGGTAGGTGCAGGCACTAATATAAACATCATTTGATGTTTAATCTGAAATTATAATGATTTTAATAAGTGCATCAAATTCCATGTTTAGTGTTTTATAACAAGGTATGTATCAGAAAGGACGAGGTTTTCAAATGGTCCAAATCTGACCTAAAATTTGAGAATTTTCATATTATTTCATTCAGTCCTTTTTTAATTTGAATTGAGATATTTTTAAAAACTTTTAACTTTTTGAAAACACACGATAAGTAATTCAGTATTTCTATATACATCTGTTATTTTGTCAAATTACTAAATTAACAATGAAGGGATATGGAGTAAAAGAAAATGAGACAAAATCTCTACAAATACATGGTAAAACCAAGCAATGGAACAACGCTTTTATTGTTGTTTCTTCAGCTTGAAGTCACCATGAGGCCTTCAACAATGAGCATTACTCATACCTCACCGAACTTACTCCAAAAAATCATTTCGACAACGAATGTATCTTCAATGCAGATAAAACGAAAACGTTTGGAAGACAATAAACACAAAAATGTATAAAAACATAAGCAAAACGATCTAAATGGAAAGCCAAAATCAACCAAGGAAAGAGTTTTGCGTGAGAGAGATTCTCCTAAGCTTTCAACACAATTTTCAAAAATTTAGATAAAAATAAAATTGGCGTTCGGGTTGGCAACAAAGTACTGACTATTTGACTGATTTCGGCACATACTGTCATATTACTATTAAAGTCAAATTTTAATTATGTCCCCCAAACGAAGTTTGGGAGACATATTGTGTTTGCTCCGTTTCTTATTATTATTTTTATTTTTCTCCTTTCTTTCTTCCGCTCAATTCTTGTCCATATCTCGGCTACTATTTGACAAAACTTCATGAAACTTCACAGGAATGATTGCCTCAATGAGTAGAAGTGTTCGCAACTTCTAAAATTTTCAAAATGGCCGCCGTTGCCATGGAAACGCAAAAAGGCGGGAAAATTAAAAGTGCTTGGAATTGGCGGGAAAATTAAAAGTGCTCGGAATTGGATAAAATTTTACAGGAAGGTTGCCTGGCATGTGTACAAATGATTTTCAGTCTCATAATTTTCAAAATGGCTGCCGTTGCCATGGAAACAGAAAAAAGGCGGGCAAATTAAAAGTGCTCGGAATTGGATGAAATTTTACAGGAAGGTTGCCTGGCATGTGTACAAATGATTTTTAGCCTCAGAATTTTCAAAGTGGCCTCCGTTGCCATGGAAATGAAAAAAAGGCGGGAAAATTAAAAGTGTTCGGAATTGGATGAAATTTAACAGGAAGGTTGCCTTGCATGTGTACAAATTATTTTCAGCCTCAGAATTTTCAAAATGGCTGCTGTTGTCATAGAAATGGAAAAAAGCAGGAAAATAAAAGTGCTCGGAATTGGATGAAATTTTACAGGAATGTTGCCTGGCATGAATATAAATTCTTGTCCACCCCATATCTCGGCTACTATTTGACCAAACTTCATGAAACTTCACAGGAATGATTGCCTCAATGAGTAGAAGTGTTCGCAACTTTCAAAATTTTTTCAAAATGGTTACTTTTGCCATTGAAACTTAGAAATACTGGAAAATGAGAGGTGCTATGAATGGGATGCACAATGAATGTTCGTTTGGGGGGTTTTAACTTTGAAGTACAATGTGGCATATACAAGTTTCGGTTTAATTAAAAGTATCAAGGATTAACTGTAGAATTACTGTTTTTGTCAAAACAATTTTTAGCTCACCTGACCCAAAGGGTCAGTGTGAGCTATTGCTATCACTTGGCGTCCGTCGTCCGTCCGTCGTCCGTCCGTTAAACTTTTCACATATTCATCTTCTCCTCTAAAACCACTGAAGCAAATTCAACCAAACTTTACAGGAATGATGTATGGAAGGTCCTTTACAAAGATTGCTCATTTCGAACCGCTCCGATAAAAAACATGGCCGCCAGCGCGGAACTTAGGTTTAACATTAGACCCTACGGGAAAATTCACATTTTCTTCTTCTGCTCTGGAACCACTGTAGCAAATACAACCAAACTTTACAGGAATGATGTATGGAAGGTCCTTAAGAAAGATTGCTCATTTCGTTCCGATCCGATAAAAAACATGGCCGCCAGCACGTAACATAGTTAAACATTGGCCCTATGGGAAATTCACATTTTCATCTTCTCCTCTGAAACCACTGAAGCAAATTCAACCAAACTTTACAGGAATGATGTATGGAAGGTCCTTTACAAAGACTGCTCATTTCGTTCCGATCCGATAAAAAACATGGCCGCCAGCGCGGAACTTAGGTTTAACATTGGACCCTATGGGAAAATTCACATTTTCTCTTTCTCCTCTGAAACCACTAAAGCAAATGTAACCAAACTTAATAGGAATGATGTATGGAAGGTCCTTTATGAAGATTGTTCATTTCGTTCCAATCCGATAAAAAACATGGCTGCCAGCGCGGAACTTAGGTTTAACATTGGACCCTATGGGGAAATTCACATTTTCATCTTCTACTCTGAAACCGCTGAAGCAAATTCAACCAAACTTTACAGAAATGATGTATGGAAGGTCCTTTACAAAGATTGCTCATTTCGTTCTGATCCGATAAAAAACTTGGCCGCCACTGCAGTCCTTAGGTTTAACATTGGACCCTATGGGAAAATTCACATTTTCTTCTTCTGCTCTGAAACCATTGAAGCAAATTCAACCAAACTTTACAGGAATGATGAACTGAAGGTCCTTAACAAAGATTGCTCATTCCGTTCCGATCTGATAAAAAACATGGCCACCAGCACAGAACACAGTTAATTTTGGCCCTATGGGAAATTCACATGAAAAACATGGCCACCATGCAGAACCTTGAAAACCCTGCTTCAGCATTTTTACAGGCTCAGTGTCTTAGCCTCTATTTAACTTAGCAATATAGACAGTTGGATGAAATTCAAAAGAATTCTTATAGAGATTTAAGAAAAGATAAAATAAATTCGATCATTTTAAACTACATCCAAATGTCTATACATCGGCAAACGAATACCACAGCAAGAACGAGAAAGGTGGGAATTCTAAAATCATAAATCCAAAATCACGGCAATTTATATCCAACACGAGATGAGACAGTATGACAAAGACAAAACAAATAAATTTAAAAAGTACAAGAACGCCACATAATTAAAGCATCTATATCTATTTATTTATTATCATTAATATAATTTTGTTATTGAGATTTAAAATAGAATTTAGAAAAAATGCAAATATTAAAAGTAGTGTCAAAGCAATCACGTGAAAAGAATTAATCGAGGTCCTTTTAGACGAAAAAACGACCTTCAATAGTTTATAGTTTTACCCACGAAGATAGATGTTAGCCTTCCGTTCGACCTTCACATAGTGCTCCATTTTAATAATGGCATATACACAGGTCAAAGCTGTTTCAAATTACGGAGACAGAAAACTTTCAATTATAACAAAAATCATATTACCGCATAAATTGTTATTTTCTGGAAGACTATTTTTCGCTTTTTACATAGTAATTCTGATGTCGCGAAAATTGCATTACCCGAAATATAGTTTAAGTGAGATTTTAAACAATAAATAATAAAATTTCGAGAATATTTCAGTCACCCCAAAATAAAATCAAACGATTTTAAAAGAAATTGCGAAATTTGCTACCCGTCAAAAAAAACCTCGTGTACGATAGTTTGTACTGAACGGAAATGTTTCAAATGTGATAGGAAAAGCTTCTCTATATTTAATGTTGGTATATCATGGCTGGCCAAGTGTTACGATCCGGTCCCCATTTCTTCTCTTTGAAGAGATATATGGACCGGATCGTAACCCTTGGCTAGTGAGGATGATTTTGTTTATAAGCAGAATAATATGCTTAACAAAATTGGCATTTCTTGTTTTGAAATTTAAAACATGTATCAAGTTTTGAGTGTATTGTTTAAAGAAATCAAAAACTAATTAGTTTTTATATTAATTTCCACCGAAAGGATTTTAATAAAAAGTAACATTCGTTATTAAGATTTGTCTACAGTAAATGTAAAAATTTATATATATAAATTGTTTCACAGCATATGTGACGATGTACCTATTATACTAGTACATGAAACATGCCGTCAAATCAAATTTAAGGTAGGTTTGAAGTAAAAACATGGAATTAATTCGATCAAAATGTCAAGGCAAGGAGCGAATTGATTTAAGGAGGGTGGTGCTTTTAGATTTTCTTTTCTTATTAAAAAAACAGTTCGATACCGAATGTCAGGGAAAAATAATTTTTCGAAGGGGACAAAATGCAGATATTTGCGCCATTTTTTGTGTAAAAAATGAATTGACACATTCTGTCAAAAAATGGATGAAAATGAAAAAAAAATCGACGCCCCGTTTTCATGGATTGCAATACGTATTGATGTAACGTTGCTGGACTATTAGTCGTGTATTCCACTCGATCATACCAGTGCTAGGGACTGTCTGGAACTTTCTATGAGGTATGAGCAAATCTCATTGTTAAAGGCCTCATGGTGACTTCAGAATGAAAAACAACAAAAAAAACACTGTTCTACTGCCTTGTTTTGCCGTGCATTTGTAGAAATTTTGTCTCTCGTGCATTTATTCTGTATCACTTCATTGCTTATTGTATAAAAAAGCAAAAACCGTTGAAAAAGGGGAAAATATTTGTGGAATTTTAGATAAGGAAGCCCATTTGGGACCTTAAATAACAATGCTGTGGCTATAGCACGGGCATCATTCCGTTTATCGAGAAAAATGCACGTGAAGGACTAGGTAATGGCGGTCAAGTATTACATCGGATGCGTGATGGATCAGGCAACGGTTCGTGAAGGACTACGTCAGTGATTTTTAGTCATTTTTAAACTTTAAAGAGACAATTACTTTAGTATTTAAAAGCAAAAATGAAATCTGAAAAACTAAAACTGTCTGTCAAAATGGTAGTCATCAATGGCTATTTTGGTGTAAAAAATTTACGAATATACCTTGCAGTATTCTGAAAAACGAAAAAGACAGCACCTTACCCTATGCAATTTTCATTGACATTTACCCACATTTGATCATATTTTGATACGATAGTTATATTTTTTCTCATTATTTGTTATGATATTCCACAAATATTAACACATATTGTCAGAAGAAGCTTTAGGATGATGTCATGTCGCTATTATATAGTTTTGCTCGGATCGTTCGAACCAAAAAGCTCTTTCTTGCACGTGAAGGATCATGCAACGTAAATTTTGGTTCGTTAAGGATCGACTTGACCGAGCCAATGACAATTTGATATTTGATCTTGTGGTGCAAATATATAACCATGAAGTTCTCCGATGATGTAAAAAAAATAAGATATAAAAGTATGGGTTGCCCAAAATTTTGTTCGCATATAAAATCTTCTCATGTATTAATTCCACTGTAAATGATACAAGTCGAGAAGGAAAATATCTAATCTACAAATTCCCGGCACCTGAATCGGGTTTCAGGGACTCCGGCTACAGAGCTGCCGGGCGCGTCCCCATTTTGTGGACAGGATAATGCCCTGTCTATGCGGATAAGTCAGGTCATAATACGGGAAGCCTGACCGCGAACCATTTAGCCAAAATGAACGGAGACACGCCACGCTCCATGCTGTATAAAGACCTCTTCTATATTTTTTCTAAAGAGAGCAGAGTCACTTTGGCTAAATTTCCTGTCCCTACCAATATCTCCCCCTTTCCAGTGGCAATCAAAACTCTTTGCCCCGGTTATCCCTTCCATCTTTGTTCTTTCTTCTTCTGCTATCATTTTTGTAATTGATTAACTGCATTCATTCTGATATAGCTGAAAAATTGCTCACTTGAGTTAAACTAACTAATAATCAATCTTCTTTCAAGGTTTAGTCCTTCACGAGCATCCTTCACGAGCGAAATTGTTCGTTGCCTGATCCTTCACGGGCAGAAAATATCAGATTTTATATTTTTAATGCTGATATATTGTATATAGAATTATTTTTTTGCATAAATAAGTTCATCGGTTATTGCAATATCAAAGTTTGTCAATATCTTGCAAAATTAAGTCTATTTTGTAAATAAAATAAACGAAACAACACCTTTTGTGACAATATCTTCACGTAGAAAATGTGGGTGAGGAGTCTGCCTTCAACGTTTTTGAGAAAACTATGCATTTTCCAACCATGAATTTAGAATAGAATGATAGGTATTGTTGAACCATTTTGACAGACATATTTAAATTTTAGAAATTTATCACTATAAATAGAATATAATGACATAATCATTGACCTTCAATGTTTTCCTCGATGGAAAGTCCTTCACGAACCGTTGCCTGATCAATCACGCATCCTATGCAATACTTGACTGTCATTACCTAGTCCTTCACGTGCATTTTTCTCGATAAACGGAATAATGCCTGTGTTTAGATTAACCTGATAATCAAAATGACATTACTTGCATGAAATAGAATGTAAGTTTGATTGAATATTTTTGTTGAATATAAACAAATTCTAAACATTTAAAATACGTGCCGTACTTTACTGAAGACTGAATGGAATTTGAATACATATTTAGACGCGTCATTTGATTTGACATTAGGGGTACATGTAAACATAATATGACTTCAAAGCCGACATATTGACCCTGATTATGGACGTTTGATAGCATATATATTTTGCTCATTTATCTCCCCCTCCCCTTTCAGAAAGGTGCAAGTATTTCCGGGTATCCAATCTTAATGAATAAGAAAATATTTTCTATCTCTGATTGACTTTATGTTCATGTAAAGAAAAGATAATGCATTATAATATCCATTTAAAATAGATATTCAGTGCTGTTTGGTCAATATAAATTTTTTACTTTAACATCGAGTCGGACATTTTTGGGTCTTTGCAAGGACACAGAGTTAAAATGATAGAATAATGTTGTTTGTTCATTTTAACGAGTCGGACATTTTTGGTCTTTGCTCGGAAAGTAATAAAATAATGTTATTTGTTCATATTTGTGGTATTGTTTGGTTTACTTAATCTATCAGTTATTTAGTTGCTTTGCTACATGGGTAACTGGTTTCTAGATTATGCATATAATCTGACCAAACGTTGACTTTTCCGACTTACAGTTACATTAATAGAAATCAAAATTGAGCAGGGATCGATTATATTGAACAATTGTGGTCTACTGATGCCATGAGGAATGTTGCTGTCTCCATAGCCCTACGCCCACACCCACCCCATACCCATGCATACGCCATTTCTATATCATTAGTTTAAACATGGAGACAAGTTATGCGACGAAAAAATAACGAAACACATTTCAGAACGTAAAAATCATACCAATCCGTGGTTAAAACGATCTAACCCTAGTAATACGAAGAAATACGTATTTGGTTTATTTTATACTTATTTCATTATCAACAGAGTCAATATACATAGTCAAATCATAATAATATTTACAAAAAGGATTTATTTAGCAACTTTCAAAAGTTGAAAACGTAACTTTAGAATTAAAAGACATAAATGTGATTTAAATACTAAAATAAACGAAATCTTAGTGCAAGTGACCATTTACATTTAACAGAAGGTTCAACTACATATTTGCTGTCGTAAGTGCTTTAAGGAGGTTCGCTCCTCATGGGATTTCTGTCAGATTTTCGGAATCCTCGGGTTTTATCCATTTAAAAGCATTATAATTTTTTGCTCATTGACCCCCTTATTTTTTCCATAATTTCATTTCAGACATCTTTGTGAGCATTCTGTAAAAATTTCATTGAATTTTATTTATTCTCTCACATTCATTCATGGTCAAACATTGTTAATGTTAATCCTATGAAAAATCAGAGGAGTTCGGTTTCCCGTCAAATTTTCAATCACTTAAATTTCTAAAACAAGACCATCAACCTATCACTATTTTTCAGTCAATTAACTTCTATTCTAATTTTCTAAAACAAAACATCATGTTTATTAGAAATCCTATTTATTTTCAAACGGAGTAGCGAACCCCCTTAATTCAAGCAATATAAAGAAAAGATACAGATGTTCATGATAAGAGTATTTCTTTAGATACTGGGGTCAGGGTGGCCGAGTGGTTAAGGTAGTTCTACTTCCTATACAAACAATGTAGTCTATCACCACTGCGGTGTGTGTTCGCGCCCCACTTTGTACATTACAAAAAGAGTGCACTTGACTTACAATCGTAAGTGATAAGGTATGTCAGTTACCTGCCCAAGGTCGGTGGTTCTCTCCGGGCACTCCGGCTTCCTCCACCACTAAAATTGACCTTCATGAGATAGCTGAAATACTGCTGAAAGTGACGTTAAACCCCATATCGATCAATCAATCAATCAATCTTTAGTATAGCCTAGCCTATAAAAAGACACATTTAGGCAGAAAATATATACTAAGGAAAAAAAAGAAACTACCATGCAAATGCATAAAAAATTTCAATGCTGCTGTCCCGTAGTGTAATAAAGAACTATGGCCAATTAGGCCTGAATTCTGTTCCCAATTTGGGTCATTTTCATAATATGCTCAAATGTTGTCGACAAAACGTGTACTTCTTAGAAATAACATTAAGAAATGCCACACTTAATAGTTTTCTGACTTAATGCAGTCGAACATGGCTGTAAATAGTCTTTTGTGCCCATTCTAGCTTTTTTTAGTGTTTGAGAAGATGGCACCACTCTAGGGACACCGAGAACCAAAGCCATTTTTTGTTGCGAATGTAAGAACATTTGCCCCTCCGAATAGTAGTCGTTTTTTTTTTTTTTTTTTTTTTTTTTTTTTTTTTTTTTTTTTTTTTTATTTTTTTTTTCTTTGGGGGAGGGGGTGCATGTGGTCTTGGACAACTAATTTTAACAAAAACCCTCAAAAATTGTTAAAATCTGTCAAAATTGCATTCAAGTACAATATTTGGAAATAAGATTCATACACGTGACATTCAAAATGATAAATATAAACTAGAGAGTGTGTCTGTAAGACATGGATACCCCGCCAATAAATCTATCGCAACAGATAAACTGAAGTCAGTCATTCACAAAATTAGTTCCCTGTCACTGGATTGTGATGAAATGAAAAATTTAACCAAAGTCATTCAACCATAAAATGTAGGTCATGGTCACCCAATTGTTGGTGAAATGGACATATCTCCTTTAGCTGAATGTTACAGTGAAATATTATGATGCTACAATACATAGTAGTTGAGAAATAGACATTAACACAAAACTTAACCAAAGTCACTGAAGCGTAAAATGTAGGTCAAAGCCACCTAATTGTCAATGATTTGGCTAATACTCATCAAGGCAATTAATTTGATGAAATATCATTGTCCTATAATGTGTAGTTGTTGAGAAATGGACTTTAACGCAAAACTTAACCAAAGTCACTGAAGCGTAAAATGTAGGTCAAAACCACCAAATTGTCAATAATTTGGGTAGTACTCATCAAGGCAATTAATTTGATGAATCATCATTGTCCTATAATGTGTAGTTGTTGAGAAATGGACTTTTAACGAAAAACTTTACCAAAGTCACTGAAGCGTAAAATTTAGGGCAGAGGCACCTAATTAATATATATAATGACAATATTATCAGGATTGGTATGCCAGTGTATCTGATTGTGAGAAACTGTCTTTATATAGTTCATACAAATTGTACTTCTGTATTGAACAATATCTAGATTATGATTTTAATGTTAATATTTTGACTAAATTACGAAGTGGGACACTTAAGTTAAATGTTGAAAGTGGCCGTTATGATAATATACAAAGAGACTTGCGCATATGCAACTGTTGTAATTTGAACATTGTTGAAAATGAATATCATTTTGTTTTGTCTTGCCCTGCATATAGAACATTAAGGTATCGTTTTTTGCCAAAATATTATTGTTCTTGGCCAAGTATTCACAAATTAAAACGTCTTATGTCATGAAATTCCATGAGTTTAACAAAGAAATTTTGTAATTTTCTTAACTCAGCATGGAAGCTGAGGTTACACATTGTTGGTTGAAAATAAGTCTATTTTTATTTTGTAACTACATTTTTGATTGTTCTCTGTCATATTTGTCAAAATTGTATATTATGTCATTTTGCTATAGCTATTGTTATGCTTTATGCAATAAAGATTCATTCACATTCACATATCCGCCTTGAAAATTTTGTCCGGGGCATATTTTGGAGATCACTGGTCCAATATCAATGAAATTTTGCAGGAATATGGATACCAATATGTAGTTGTGCATTAAGGTCTGTCAGCTTCCAAAATGGCACTGTTGCCATGAAAACGGCAAAAAAGGCGGGAAAATTGACCAAATTTTGAGACATTTTGTCCGAGGCAGATCTCCGGGACCACCATCAGATCTGAATAAAACTTAGCAGGAACATAGATACCAATGTCTAGTTGTGCAAGAGGGTCTTTGGATTTAAAAAATGGCACCGTTGCCATGGTAACAGAAAAAAGGCGGGAAAACTAAAAGTTCTCAGAACTGCATGAAAACTTACAGAAAGGGTGTGTATTATACAGGTAATTTGTTTTCAGTATAAAAAATTTCAAAATGGCGAACGGCAAAAAGGCGGAAAAAATGAAGTGCTCAGAATTGAACAAAACTTACAGAAACAGTATATAGCATACTGGGAATTGGTTTCTAGTCTTCAAAATTTCAAAATGCCGGCCTTTGTCAGGACAATTGGAAAACATGCAGGAAAACAGTGAGTGCTCAGAAATAAATGAAGTTGAAGGGAGTTGGCATACTAGACTAACTCTTGTCCAGAAGTCTGATTTGGGAGTTCGTTTGGGAGACTTTTGTATCAGCATCCTGATACAATTAAACATATTTGTCAATGATTTTGGTAGTACTCATCAAGGCAATTAATTTGATAAAACATCATTGTCCTATAACATGTAGTTGTTGAGAACAAAATTTAACCAGAGTCACTCAACCATGAAATATAGGTCAAAGTGTCAAACTGACTAGTGAACTATGTAGTACTATCAAAGATCTACCTACTGGTCTACTATCGTTGATCTATACCTTACAGTTTCTGAGAAATGGACTTAAACGCAAAAAACTTAAGCGGACGTACGGACGGAAGGACGGACAAGGGTAACACTATATGCCCCTTCCACATTCGTGGGCGAGGCATAAAAATCCAGAAAACTTGAGACGTAATTTGCATTCTTTACGTAAAAGGTGATATTGCCTGGATATTCTTTATGATTCCGTTAAATCGGCTTTGGGATCCAATGACCTGACAATTTTACAATTATACTGGCCTCTCACTGATAATGCCGATGTCTAATGAAATCCATGACGTTTCTTTACCAGACCCTTCGGGAAGTTTTGAATTTTTTTATTATTCCGTAGTGCGACAGTGTTTTACCAGCAGACTAGGCTCCTTGAGCTAGCCGACAGTTTAACGGCGAGCACTCCTTGACCCATCTTTTTAAATTATGTATTGTCTTATTCTTTCTTTTCAAGATTGTGGTCTTGGATTTAGTGGTCTACCTGTATTGGATTTATTTGTATGTTTTTATACTATAAGGAAACTGGATAGGAAAAGTGAAGGTTTGGATACCCATAAACCGGTTTAACCCTACCGCTGGCTGTTGCTAGTGCCAGTACCAAGTCTGGCTATCCTGAGTTCCTACCTTTTTCTATGTTTGTCTTTTGTCATTTTATTGTTTTTCTTGTGCAGTTCCTTGGTTGATTTTGACATGTGATTGTAATGTTCGCCCATTGTAAGTGTTTCCTGTTACTAATATCTTTCCATCATTAACGTATAATTTTTGAAAATCTGATACTCTGCATTACAATGTCCTTAACAATTATAGATTCTCCTCTCTTATAATGTTTTAGGTTTATAAACTTGAATATCATTTCTTGACAAAGATTCTTTACTTTTCAGGAGTATACGATCCCTTGTTTTGTGTCGTGTTAGCATTCCGCAAATTACTTCTTTACTCGTAAAAAATTCTCACTTTTTCATTTATTGATGGATACTGATGTCGATCAATACAGTCATGTAGTTAGTAAAGTCAAATTTTAATTCAATTTGGCTTTTAACTATGAAGTTAGATATGTGTGGTTTATAAAACTAGAGGCTCAGACTCTGAGCCTGTATCGCTCACCTGACAAAATGCTGAAGCAGGGTTTTCGATGTTCTGCATGATGGCCATGTTTTTTATGTGAATTTCCCATAGGGCCAAAATAAATTATGTTCTGTGCTGGCGGCCATGTTTTTTATTGGATCCAAATGAAATCAGCAATCTTTGTTTAGGACCTTCAGTTCATCATTCTTGTAAAGTTTGGTTGAAATTGCTTCAGCGGTTTCAGAGCAGAAGAAGAAAATGTGAATTTTCCCATAGGGTCCAATGTTAAACCTAAGTTCTGAGGTGGCGGCCATGTTTTTCATCTGATCGCAAGGAAATAAGCAATCTTTGTAAAGGACCTTCCATACATCATTCCTGTAAAGTTTGGTTGAATTTGCTTCAGTGGTTTCAGAGGAGAAGATGAATTTGTGAAAAGTTTAACGGACGACGGACGACGGACGACGGACGCCAAGTGATGGCAATAGCTCACACTGACCCTTCGGGTCAGGTGAGCTAAAAAAGGGATTAAAGATTAAATGTAGAATTGATTTTTTGCCCAAAATATAAATATTTTGAACGATATAGACATTTCATGAAATTTAAAAGAATTGTTATTGCAATTAATGATTAAATAAATTCAATCCTTTTTATACTTCATCAAAATGTCTATATTGCTAAAAAATATTTATTTATTTATTTATTTATTCATTTATTTTTGTTATTGAAATTTAAATCCAATTTCTAAAAGTACTATCAAAGTAATCACGTGAAATGACTTAATTGAAGTACTTTTGAAAATCCCTTTAGGCAAAAAAGTAACCGACCGTCCCTGGTTTATAGTTTTCCCCACGAACGTAGATTTTAGCCTTCCTTCCGATAGTACCTATTTTTATCAGGCATATACACATGTCAAAACTGTTTCAAATAACTAAATACCGAAGTTACTGTGAATCATGGAATCATGGAAACAAATATAGATTATACTGCAAGATCCCGTTCAGTACCATATTTTATCCACTCGAGATAGTTCATCTTTATTCAATTTTAAGGGCGAGACTTGCCGAGCTTTTTTAAATTGATCGAGAATTAATAAAATAAAATGATTAACGGGTTAAAGTGGTGTAATCTTTTTATCTAATAAAAAATTATAAACACCGAAAATTTTATTCCGAATAGACTGGCTTGAAATATTTTGAATATAAAAATTTGTCTAACCTACCAGAACCAGTTGAAATACCACATACATTAGGGAAAAAAGGTTTGAATTATTACAAAAATTCAAAGCAGTTTGTAACACAGTTTTTTTAAATGTGATATGAAAAGCTTCTATATATTCAATGTTCATCTTCGGTAGCCAAGGTTTACGATCCTGTTCTCTTCTCTTTAAGTATCAATTAAGTTTTGAGTGTTGTCTTAAGAAATAATTCGACTGAAAATATAGCTATTATATTCATTTCTACCGAATGGTTTTTAATAAAAAGTCATATTCGTAATTATGATTTTTCTACAATAAATGTAAAAAAGTGATGAAATGTTGCACTGAATAGACGTTTTCAGAAATTGGTAAATTTTGGTTATCTCCCCTGATCACGATAGGTCCGCCATTAAGAGGTAGACGGGTACCGCACACAGTACGTTACTTATACTGATAAATTATTGAACACTTCCTAGCTTTTATCATTTCAAGACATGAGTTTGTTTCATCTACATTTGAAAAAAAAGTTTTAATTGAGCATTGATATTTTTTAAAATTTATTATTAATTATAAAATTTATAGGATTATCCAGAGATATATGCTTAAAGTAAATCTTACAGCACACCTGGGACTAAAATCCCAGGGCACACTAAAATACACGTACTATAATATTTCACAGAGTAATCATAAAACCTGAAATGATACATGTAACACCTCAATAAACAAGTTGACAACCTTTCCTGTGAATATACTCTATGTTGTCCCAATAAACACCGGTAACTTTGAAGTATACAAGCTACTCTTAAATCTAGCTAAATGTTAAAAAAAGTCAACAAATTTTAAAACAAAACTGTTTTAAAATAAGCAAAAAGTTTATCGAAAAAAATAGATTTTCGATAAAAAAGAAATAAATGAAGAACAAGATACACAAAAAACATTTGTAATTTGTATAGCTAGGTTTACCTGTCTTGAAATATTTACTTCAAAGACATAATCTCAAAAGAACTTTAATAGAAAATGGAAAATAGGCGAATTTCGCGGACGTAATGTGGGAAAGTGGAATATCATTATCAAACAACGTCAGAATACACCTTTTTGGAAGATGTGTATTGCACGTGTTTTACTTGAAAAATATAACCGGCAATTCAGATACAACGTAATTGTAAAAATTTGAAGCTTACGGGGAGTCCCGTTTTCAGATATAAAGATATTCAATCAAGGCAGGTATAAAACTTAATGCAATACACACAACTTACAGAACAGAACACATCATGACCATATTTGAAGCCAATGGGGAGCTCTTTTTTTTATAAAAAAAAATATACGATTAAGTTTATTAAACTATGAGAAATGCACATTATGCAATATACCTAAAGCAAAGCTGACGGAGGACCCGCTATTTCAAGCAATGCACATAAAACATTTCTACAATCAGGGGTTGTAACCAAATAATGAAATTTGTAAAGAAGTCATCTACAGAACAGTAAAAACACAAAATAAAATTGAATCTTTAAAATACCTTCAAATTAAAAGACCTTGATTTGACTTATGTTTTACAATTTTCAAAACATCAAACTTGTCCACTCAAATCCAATAAATAAAAGTGCATTTAGTAAATCAACTGAATGCAAACCATCAGTCATTGCCATAAAAAAA
>MJUU01002302.1:0-15940 GCA_002080025.1 Modiolus philippinarum
CGCAATTAAAGACCGCCGACCATGATCATATAGGAAATAATTTTTTTTGTACTTGTTTTTTTTCTTATTGTTTTGTTTTATGTATGTTAAAGAAAATAATTTATATTTATATTTTTAATTTAAAAAAGATATTTTTATTATAATATTGTTAAATAAAGTTAATAAATTAATTTCAGTCAAAATCGAGAGGGAAATTATATGTGTTGTTTGAATAGCAATAAGTATAAACCAATTTTTATTTTCTAAATTAGATGTGCATGAAATAATTAAGAAAACATGCAGATGGAACTGATATGTAATGTTTGAATAGCAATTACTAGGAACAAACATGTTTTCCTTAATTAGATGTGCAAGGGATAATTAACAAAACATGCAAACTGGACTAAAGTTTGAATAGCAATAACTCTCAATCCATTGCTTTAAAATTGTGCCTTACGAACATATGTCTATGTTTTCATAGAGTTTATGAACGTTAAAAATCAAAAGGGAAAGTTTCCGAAGTCATGCAACTTTGTTTAGAATACATTAGAATTGGAAAATACTCAAAATTATGGCTTCTTCTGTTTTCAATTGGCTCTCTTTTTTATTTTGTTGTTTCTACAATCGATTCTTCCTGCAATTTTATTGGGTTTCTTGAAATTTTGCAGGCTATTGGTTGATGATTTAAACTCTTTGTGCACTTTACTATATATAGGCTTTCAAATTTGTTAACTTCCATACTCATTTTACAAAGTTTTCTTAATTAATACTATCGCAAATTAATAATCGACAATGCCAGGAAAGAGAAGAGTTAACTATTCTGCCCGTTCAGCGTTTTGGCCATGTGGAGAAATAAAAAAAACCAATTATATATATATTTATAAACAATAAGACATTGGTGGTCGGCGGTGTTCGTTATTTCAGTGTGGTGGCCTAAGTATTCTTTACATCTAAAATATACAAATATCATTGACATTTTTTTTCATCCTGCATAAAAATCATGATTTAATCCATAAAATCACGCAAAAACACTTTAAAACAACCATAAATATTTTTAAAAAAGGTTGTCGGCGGTGGTCGGCGGTGTTCGGCGGTGGTCGGCGGTGAACCCACCCTAGATCTACCTAATGGAATGTTGCTTGTAATTGCGATTTTCTGTCTTTGCATGTGTTACCGTTGTCTTTTTATCATCAGGGAAACCAGTAACTGTGCTGTCAGATTTGTATGAATTATTGTTGAAAAGCATCTCACCAATTAAGTACATTAGATAAAAATGTTGAATAATAAAATACCGAAGTTACTGTGAATTTACGCTTTTTTCTACAACGTATGTCTCTACAGTGCAGATCAAATCAAAACATTTGGAAATCCATTAACCGAAATATACATGTATGTAAAAGCTGATAGAGAACAAATTACCAATAATATCTAAAACGCCAAGCCAAAATAATCGAAAGCCAGAGCTATGTATTAATTTATTTTTTATTTCTAAAATAAATGTAACGGAAACATACCTTTAGAAAAATGGCTAAAACTACGAGACCCCTTGAAAGATTTACAGCATGTGTATAATTAGAATATAAATCAGAATTATAAAACATCATCTGCATCTGAAAGTAAAGAAATGAAACACAATGTAACGTGTACATGTATTTCTGGAAATTATATCTCTGATCAAATATTCTACAACCTAACACGAGCATAACCCTTAATGTATTCTATCATTTACCCATTGGAACACCGGGGCTTGAAAATAGTGGCTGGATACCAAGATTTGTAGAAAATGGTCTCTGTGACATTTCGCCGACACCTTGAAATTTACTGGAGAATAGAAATTAAAAAAATGTTATCTCCAGCTGGATGGTTAAAATCACAGCTATTTGAAAATGGACGCGGGATGTTGTCTCCTTGACATTTACCCTATTTCCTTTCTTTTTCATAGTTATCAAAAGAGTTTATTGTCCAATTAAATATCCTTTCTTGGAAGCTATTTTATTCAGTGATGCTTATTCAGACTTTGCTTGGCTAATTTGCCGTTCCTGTAGACAACATAATCTTTTTTCCGTTGATGGTCAAATTTGCTCGACCACTAGAGTTTCTCCGTGCATTAGGTAATGTTGCAAACGTATTCACATCTAGATAAAGCTGAAATATCACAGAGTATACAGTAAACAATGATTAATTATTGCAAACGTGGAGCAAAACATGCTTACTCATCCTTAGTAGCTGAAGATACCCCAAGTACTTTAATTTTGTTCTGTTCTTGCTAATTTTTGTTGTTTCGTTCATGTTATGTTATTTTGTCACCCAAGACAAAATCGGGGTGACATGTTCTTCTTTTTATTCTTCTTCCAATAATTTTTGTCTAATCGAATATTTTGAAGTGGTTTGAAGTAATCAAATGAAACTTGGCATGCACTTAGATCAGCATAAGGAGAAGTGCATTGCATCAAAAAAAAATCAAAATGGCTTCCATTTGAAGATGGCCATTATTTTACGTTGAAAACAGAGGATTCAATATTGCTAAATTTGTTCATATTCTGTATAATTTTTCAATAAAATGAAAAGAAGGAAACTGATCTATAAAAAAAAATCAAAATGGGCGCCATTTCCAAGATGGCCACCAAAATATGTCAAAATATAAACTCTGTTCAATTTCAATGAAAAATGATTTCTAGGTAGATTTGGAGGCTGCGGATGAGATGAAATTATGGAATAAGTTGTCTGGAATGATAATGGCTAGTGCTTGCAAATGCAAATCTAGTTTCTATTTGTGTTGCATCTGAATTACCGTGGTTTTGAATCTTGGATTCTATATTTTTGCTTGCTTGTGTATTAATCAATCCATGAATGAGAGAGAATTTGTCCAACAGATTGATTGATGTTGGGTTATTTTTTATTCCTTGCTTATCTCTTCAATGGGGAAAATGTTATCAACATTAAAAAAATGTCCAAGTCAATATCATGCAAAACGGAAGAGAGTAGGTTGTCAGTGACTCTAAATATTATTCTAATCCGTAAGTTTATGTTAGATTTATTCTTTTTTATGATTTAATTGATTTTATTTTGTTCTCTTTTTAATCTTATTTCGATCTTTAATGGTCAGTTTTTCAAAGCCTATAAATATTCATTTTACATCTTGCACAGAGTTTAGAAATTTATAACGTTGACTTTTTTAACTTATCTTAAATCCTCTACAATCTTTTCTAGAATTATACTCAGTTGTTATTGCTTTGATTAATTTTTCATTAATTTTGCTTCAAAACATTATTTTTTTTTTATTCTAGCCAAGCTGTCGTTTACTGTTTTGTAACAGTTAAATTTATTCGAGGTTTCGGTTGTCGTCTTGTGAAATTGTTTACAACACTGCTGAAATCTTTAAGTTTTCGAGGAATTTGTTTTTTCTACAGTGATAAAGCTACAACTTCTGCACACTTATGCGTTACCTGTTACATTAGAAAACCTAATGGTTACCTCAGCAGCAAAATGTTTTCCTCCGACTGAATGTTCTGACCCCATTAAATCATTTCCACCAAAATGAAATTTTATTTGATGTAATCTGTACATATATGACAAAGGTCCTTCAGAAATGAACACTTTACTATAATTCTGAAGCTGGAAAGTCAAATCAGTTCCTTTGTTTTCTAATGTTCCGTTTACCTGAAAATAACAAAACAAAAACATATAAAATGTAAACATAGCTTCAACACATGTAAAAGTCCTCGTGTCACAAACTCATGCATAGTGGTTTAATTTCGTACGTCGACATATTTTGATTGGCTAAACGCACTCTGAAATAATAACGTCATTGATAAAATAATGAAATCTTTTACCCACAATCCTTCACTGTCTGACATAGCGGCTTCCAAAAAGACTATTATTATTGATACAGTCTTTGGGTAACCACATAATTATGTTTTATTAGTTTTTATGGGTAACAAATTAATGCAAATACCAAGCAAATTCAGACGTATAGTTTTACCATGATTGAGAAGATAATGTTCATCGATGATCCAGAATGAATGCCTTTGGTCAGATTAGTTCTGTTGTACAGACGGTGATATATAGTTTCTACAACGAGAACTAAGCTGATTATGAAATTTCTCACAGCAAGGTAAATAAAATTTGCAAATGTTTGAAAACGAGGCTTACCGAGTTTTTAAATATTTTAAAATGTATTAAACAAGATATGAAAAGTTTCATAATTAACGTGTTTAAGTTGTAGAAAATGTTTCTCTAATGCCATAATGTAAAACACCGAGGATTATGTTCCGAATAGATTTGGCGGGAAATTTCACGCAAGTTGTAAGATTTAGTTCGTGAGTTAGTCTGCTGCATTTACACAACAATTTACTTCCCAAAAATTACTTTCTTATTTTCTGTATCTTATACCAGAATACAAGCATGACATACGTGAACATAACCTACTTCAGAAATATCTATAACCCTCACTTCCTTCATACTGGACACTGTCGCAATTGTGGATGATGTTCGACGCATCATAACACCAACAATCTCCTTTTTAATGCGTGTAGATATCACACCATCATTGCTTTTGCCATATTTGGCTTTGTTAAAAAATACTAAAATAAATTTGCTATTCAATTGCCCATTTTCGGGGCATCATAGCACATAAACTGTCGTTTCAAATCAAGCGGCACTTCCCACCTTAGTTATTTGATATATAGTGAGCCTCCATATAAAATTTGAGGGCAACTCTCATTCAATACAGAAATCCACCCAAACGGAAGTCAGCGTCTACAAAAATCCAAGTTTCTATTTGCCTTCTAAACCCTTAAAAGAGTCATGCCATTGTTTTTACAAAAAAAAAAAAATAATAATAATAATAATAATAATAATATTTATAAAAATAAAAAAAAAATACACATTTTAGTAATAAAATAAAGATTTTTGGGGTACCTAAATATTTAGCTTTCAAATAGTATGCATTTTAATTACTTGGAATGCATACCTATTTCTAAATAACATAGAATTATCCATACTCCATTGGTAAAGTAATATTTTAACATGCAACCCGGTGGACATATTACTTGTTTTCGTGGTATGATTACCTGTACCAATACATCGGCAAACGAATACCGAATAAAACGAATAAGCAAGAACGGGAAAGGGGAGAATTCTAAAATCATAAATCCAAAATCACGGCAATTCACAGCAACACGAGTTGAGACAGTATGACAAAGACATAACAAACAAACAAAAATGAACAAAAACACCACAAAACTAAAGCAATAGCAGTGTGAACCCCTATAAAAATGAGGTATCATCAGGTGCTCCGGAAGTGTAAGTATGATCTGCTCCACGCATGGCACCCGTCACACAGCCAGTTAAAAATATGATGTTGAAATATCTGTTGGGTTGCTGATTGGTAATTGTCATTTTCTAACCTGTAGACAAAACCAATTACAATCCAGGCTGCATGTTACTTCTCTAACCCTCAAACAGCACCAAGGTGAAAGATTGGAAAGCATGTTTGTATCTCTTAAGTTTCAGACAATTACAGGGCAAATCTACACCACAAACATATAATCGACGAAGACAGAACTAAAAATAACATTTGGCCAAGTGAGCACTTTTGCAGTCCGATAATTTGTCCGATAATTTGCACCTGCCTTTTCTTTTCCTCCTTTTGATTTCGGCTGTTGACAATTCTGTTCAATAATTGTGTTATTACCCGCATTAATGTATACAAAAATTTCGTAATTGAAGCCCAATCATAATTTGTGTCTTTCAACTGTATTAGCCATAACAACAGAAAATTACATTTTTGAATTGTTCTGATGCTCAAATGAACAAATGTGACTTTTTTCAAAGTTTAAAGTGAAGGCATTATAGAACTGAATTCAACTGTTGTTGCATCATTGCATGTCGTTACCTTTGTACCGCAGTTAAAACCCAGAAAAAGAATTACCTTTTTCAATTTTTCATTACTTTCAAGTACAAAACTGTTCATTATATGTTAATTACACTCATTGTGGTCTTTTTGCAAGAAATTAAAGTGATGGAAAAGTAATTCAAAACAATTGTTTGAGTGCATTTGTGGTACACACTTCTGTTTATACTGACGACCACATTTGTTCTTTTATCTTGAAACATGGCTTCTACACCTACTGTGAATTAATAATTTACCTCTCTACCTGTAATTTTGAGATGCTTTAAACCAGGATCAAAGAGTAGATGTGTCGGTTCTATGTCAATAGGTGATTGGTTCTTTCCTTTGCTGCAGAGCACCCATCGTGTATTGATTTTACCCCAATAATGTGGGCCTGAAATAGAAAAAGTGAAAATTTGCATGAATATATTTCCAAAATTGAATTTTTTCTGACACATTTCATTTCAAATTTCTAATTATGTCTAAATCAATAATAGTTGTCAGTTTTACATTACACAATATATTTCGGGGTATTAGAAAAGAATGAATCAAAACTATAATTTGGTTAAACAATAGGGAAATGTGAGAGTTTTTAGAAAGAGGTATGAACAATTTCCCATGAATTTATTTC
Source organism: Modiolus philippinarum (assembly GCA_002080025.1). Classification (NCBI taxonomy): domain Eukaryota; kingdom Metazoa; phylum Mollusca; class Bivalvia; order Mytilida; family Modiolidae; genus Modiolus; species Modiolus philippinarum. Next base: position 6,504 of record MJUU01002302.1, read on the forward strand.
ATTCAGCACACCAGTTTTTCAAATCCATTAAATCTTCTCTAAAACTTTTTAACATCCATCTGTTATATATACTATCACAACAAAATCAATTCAAATGCCATATCATACTTTAAAAAACAGTTTAAGCCAGTTGAACTTGTCTTTTGAATGCAGTTTTGATAAATTTTGACAATGTACGTACTTTTTGTTAAATTTTGTTATATAGCACCTTCAGAACCAAACTACTGCCATTTTGAAAGGCAAACTTTTATCCACTCTCAACAAAAATTAGTTTTGGTTCTCGGTGTCCTTTGAGTAGTTACATCTTCCCAAACACTATAATATGACGTAAGTAGACACAACAGGCTAATTACAGTGATGTTCAACTGCTAATATGTCAAAAAACATACAGGTGTGGCATTTTGAATTTTATTCTGATCACGTACACTTTCCAAACATCATCCAACTAACATGCTTTTTGACGTCATTTGAGCGCATTTTGAAAATATTACAGCCTATGAACAAAATTCAGGGCTAAAGAGTCATGCTTCTTTTCAATTAGAATTTAAGTGTTAATTTAAGAATGAAGCACAAGCATATCTGACTATTCTTTAAAGGCACTCTCGGTATTAAAAATAAGCAAATTTATAACTGAAAACCGTATTTAATTTGTTCCCCCTTTCTCTGATCATACTTCAGTGGGTATAATTTTCCTTTGAACTAAAATGCAAACTGAGCGCTGTCTTTTCTTATTTGGGTTCAAGATTTTTTTGAATCTGGGCATGTTCTGATAACCCAAATTTTATCGCTTAGATTAGTTTGACTTTATTGTAGTGATAAATATTCAGGTAATCAAAACTGCAAAAATAGGGCTTTTAAAAAAATCATTTATCCCCCTTGGTTTCCCATACTGATTTCACTACCGACTATTCCGGAAATGGAACAGATTGACTGGAGAGGCCACATAGTGAAAAATAACATTTCTAGAAATGGGTATTGCAGTCACTAAGGTTTTATGTTTTTACCTGAAACACCTTCATACATCCACCATTCATGCCAGGGTGAACTGCATTCTGAAACAGACATGAAAACCCGTGAGTGTATATATTCTATGGCGTATGATCAACTTTGACTATTTGTTTCCAAAACTGAAAATAATAAAGGCCTGAAAGAAAAAAAAAATCGATCAAATTGATAAATTAAATGACGGATCAAACTTAATTGGATAATATCTTTCATTTAACTGAAGAATATTTTCGGTGTTAACGTGTAGAATTTCGTACTTAATTGCTCCGAAGCACTATGTATAATATTCTGTTATCTGGATGTACCATTTTTGAACGCAATTATTAGCTTAATATTCTTAACAGAAATCTCATTAAAGTAGAAATTGAAGGACAATCATTATCTACTAAACAGAACATCTGACTAAATGTACACATTTAAGGACAGTCTTTGTACAATGTATATTATACCGAACATCTGATTAATAGACCACATTTAAGTACTGTCTAAATAATATACAGCACGGCTGATTAAGAATGCACATTCAGGAAGAGTCTATACTTAAAAATGTCAGATTTAAAGTTCACATTCGAAAACAGTCTGAATAAAAGAACACATTCAAAGACAGTCTAAATATACTGTACAGATCGTCTGATTAAAAGTACACATTCAATGACAGTCTAAGTTAACTAAACAGAACGTCTGAGTCAAAGTACACATTCAAGAACAGTTTATGTATAGTATACAGAACGTCGGATTTAAAGTTGACATATATGTATTGTGCAAAACGTCTAATTAAGGTACACTGTTAAGCACAGTAACAGAACGTCTGATAAAAAGTACACATTCAAGGACAATCCATGCATACCACACAAAATATCTGACTAAAGGTACACCGTCAAGGACAGTATTTGTACATGTATTCTATTCAGAACCTCTGACTGAACTAACACATTCATGTACAGTACATGTATAGTGACTTTATGTAAATCTTTGAGAACAGTTCATTGATGTGTTATGTTTGTTTACGATCCTGCATCAATGACCAAAAGCAAAAGTGCATGGATTTGGCTTTGTCCAAATGTAGCAATAAAACTCCACTCAAACTTGGACTAGGTGCGGTCCTGATCTTAATTTTCCTTCTTGTGACGTCAAAAATTAAATTGTATGTCCGGTTCGTAAGCAGCATTGGTTGGGAAGTTTGAATAGAGATTATGAGGACTTGAGGCATTTTCTACAGTTAAAACAGCAATTTAATCAAACAAAAGTAAGTCTTTATTGTATTTGTTGAAAGTTTTTTGTTAGCGAGTTTGTTTATCAAAATCAAAATCTTAAGGGACCATTACATAGTCGCTGCTCACTTCGGATATAAAATGGGTGAAATTTCCATATTAGAATCGAAATAAATCATACCCGCCAAATACTTGATTGTCATTATAACATGGACTTTCGTTGCTTATGCATATTTAACCCCTTGCTAACGCCCGGGATAAAACATTTACAAAAACAACTCAAACCCATGTTATAATGACAATATAGTATGGCGGCCATGTTTTATTTCTTGAACAAATTGACTGCAATTAGGTGCACACTGACATAGATGAGGCAATTAATCGGGTCGCGTCTTTAAGTAAGAAATGCCATTGACAAAAAATAAGGAATTTATGGCATTGCAGTTCAACCCCAGTGTTCATCTTACCATTAACAATGAATGGATATTGAGTAAATGCAAATGAGACGAATTCTCTACAAATACATGGTAAAAATAAGCGATGGAACAACGCTTTTATTGTTGTTCGTCCTCTTGAAGTCACCATGTATTTATAGAGATTTTTTTCTCATGTTCACTTACTCCAAATCCCTTTATTAGTTCTTACTCTATAGAACGTTTGATTAAATTTTCACATCTAAGGACATTCTATTTATTTCTTAAGACGTTCCATTTCTGCTTCGATGCAGAAAATATTTTTGATCTTTGCTAGATATAATGCAGGGTGATATAAAACGGATACAGTGTGGTGAATTTGCTTGCGTGTCTGGGATACTAGACGCGGGTATTTTAATTTTAAAAATGCAGCTTTGACACGATTCTACTTCCTTTCATACTGAAAAATTATTATCATAAAAGAAGAACCAGACTGCATCATTTGTAACTCTAATTTTGTTTTATTTTTCTGAAAGATTAGTAAGATATATCTCAAAATAGTATAGTCGTAAATATTTCATATCCTCGGCACATCAAAAGTTATTTTCATCTTTACTTTAAGTTCACATATTTCTCTAATTAGAAAATACATTTTACTTTTTTCAGTATTCAGTTTTAGGCATTCTTAGATTACATTTTGTGGCTAGTTTACGGTCCTCAATAATTTTTGGATTTGAATTTATTAGCTCATCTGGCCAAAGGCCATGTGAGCTTTTGCCATCACTCTACGTCCCCCGTCCGTCCGTCCGTTAATTTTTATTCAAAGATCTACTTTTCTGAAACTACTGGGCCAATACTAAACAAGATTGGCCTGAATCATCATCAGGATATGTTCTTTAAAATAATGGATTTTTATGTCCGTAGACCAAACAACATGGCCGCTGTTACTAAAAATAGAACATAGGGGGTTAATTGCCGTTTGTTGCAAATTACTCGAAAACCATTTCAGATATAAAAAATCTGACATAGTGTAAAAATGATCAGCATTATGAGATTTACCTGCAATGCAATTTTGAAGAATTTCCGTTTACCCGTCTTGGAATTATTGCCCCTTTTCCGTAAAATTTTCAGTTTTTCGTTGTTTTTAGTCCTATATATTGAAAATGGTAAACGATAGAAGTAAAGTTTATATTAAAAAATGGTCATAGTAAGATCTACATTTTCTAGCAAATTTGAAAAAAAATCTGACAACCCACATAAGAGTTATTGCCGCTTTTTCTTTGAATTTTCACAAATTTTTAACGTTTTTACTTTTATTACAAAAATTGTTTGAGATAAGGGTTAAATATGAATTGCAAAAGTGTTGAGCTTTTCCAGAACTACAATTTCTACATATTTCAATCAGGTTCGCATCTCATCAAAGATGGCAGGGAAGATAGTTTAACATAGGGCCTTTGGGAAATGCATTGAAAGATCTTCCCTGAAACCAGAGCCAATGGGGACCAAATTTTGTCACAATAGTCTTTGGATGGTCCCCTTTAAAGTTTGTGATTTTTTTGTTCGTACTTCATCCAAGATGGTCGCCAGCACGGGACATAGTTTAACATAGGACCCTATGGGAAATGTATTGAAAGATCTTCTTGTCTGAAACTACCAAGCCAAACTGAACCAAACATTGTCACAATACTCCCTGGGGCCCCCTTTAAAGTTTGTGATTTTTTTTCGTTGGTACCTCATCCAAGATGGCCGCCAGCGTGGAGCACAGTTTAACAAAGGGACCCTATGGGAAGTGCATTCAAATGTCTTCTCCTCTGAACCTACTGAGCCAATTGGAACCAAACTTGGTTACAATAGTCTTTAGATGGTTCCCTTCAAAGTTTGTAATTTTCATGTTCATACTTCATTTAAGATGGCCGCAAGCAGGGAACATAGTTTAACATAGGGACCCTATGGGAAATGCACACTCTAAAAAAATATTACTTACTATTGTTTAAAACAAGTAATCAATTACTCAAATTAAGTAAATATTTAAGTATTTAAAGTTGTCAGAATCTTAAGTAATTACCAATCATGACTAGTAATACTTAGTAATGAATTACTAAGTATTCCAATTACTTAGTAATGAATTTACTTATTTCTTTTAGTAAAACGGTTACTTAAATTAGTATGAAAAAAATAACTATAAGACTTGAAAATAAGTAGTTCAAATACAAAATCTAGTATTAATTGTGACTGAAACAAGTAATGAAATTACTTATTCCACTCGCAGGTTGAGTAATTGTATTACTAAGGTGAGTATTTTTATACATTATTTACTTATTTCAGGTATTGAATCAAGTAGGACTATTACTTATTACGAATAAAACAAGTACATTCAATGATTACTAGAACACTAAAACAAGTAATAGATTTACTAGTTTATGTAATTGGAATAAGTAATCTTATTACTGTGATGTGAGTAATTTGATTACTCAGTCTTGTAATGTGTAATATAACAAGTAAATCAATCACTTTTTTGAGTGATTGAAATGCTAGATTCCTAAGTGAATAAATGCATGCATTTATAAATTTCTTACCTTTATTGACTGTTTAAGGGCCCAAATGATATGAAGATTATTGTACTCTGTTCAAAAACTAAACAGTGCTAACAAATATTAAGATATAGCACATAAATAGCTTTTAGAAGGAATACAAAAATCTATTTTCTTTCTGTTTGTCTCAAAATGACGTCTTTTTGCACTGAGGATTCGTAATTTCCTGTTCATGCCGAACACGACGAACCTGACAAAAATATACATGAACAATGCAAAACTGAAAACATCATATCCCCGGATCATATCATTATTTTGAGGAATAACTCAAAAAAGTTTTAACGGACCTCAAAATCTAGGACAAGAAACGAGACCAATTAGTGTTGAACATACATGCATTGCTAGTAAATTTGTTTTTGTTTATCGCAATTATTATGTTTTAAAGCATATTTTATATAAATTAATAAACTATTTATACTTTATGAAGAGACCCACTCATTCGGGCATGATAATTCAAAATAAATAAATTACATTTTCACATTGAACACTCAAATGAATTACATGATTAGAGTTTACAATAATCAAGGCGTGCATTTATATAAAAATTATTTGTTTTAGCAAATAAACATTTTAAAGTATTTACTTATCTCTGATGTTATCCAAATAAATGTTTAAAGTTTTCACAAAATATAAATATACTAACTTACTGGACATTATTAAAGCGCACCGATTAAGCGTCCTCCATTCACACACTACACAACTTTCAAATCTGACCTAATTACAAACATCTGGATTATGTTTCAAACATGAAATGCTATCACATCACATATGGGTCATAATATTACTTAAGGATATGTTGATTTAGTATCAATAAATAAACAAAAATACTTAAACGTTGTAATTACACTATATTTCATAAAATCCCTATTACTTTTTTAATTAAATTTAAAAACCACTTAAAAGTGCTAGTTCCGCAGGGGCAACTTCCTATATATATATATTGGTATACGGGTTCGAGATACGGGGACGTGCGGGAAATTTGGTGCTTTTTTTACAAATTCTAGTATTTATTTGATGCTCATTTTTCCTCTTTCATATTTATTTGAGTCCATTTTCAACACATCTGGTATAATTTTTTTTTTTTTTTCAATTTCGCATAAATATTGTGAGAAGATTCATTAGAAAAAATCCCTTTTATGAATTGACAAATTTTATATGCCACATTTAAGAATTTGTACCTTTTTCTTCTAATTATACAATAAATTTACGTTGTACATTAGTATTTTTATGGGTGTCATATATAAGGGCAGTATTTATTCGGGTATGGATTTCGATCATAGTCTAGTATTAATTCGGGTACAATTTTTGGACCCTCAGCCGCACGTCCCCGTACAAAATATTTGAGAGTTCCCCCTCCCCCGTTTGGTGCTAATCTGCTAATTTAAATCTTTAAGAATGATAGCATAAAAGGGACACGGGAGAAAAGGGGCTATAACCCCCTTTTAGATTTACTTTAGTCTTATTTCGTGCTTAAATCGGATTCGACCACGCAACAGTCCAGATATTTTTACTTATACTTCAAATTTCAAACCAAAATAAATTAATAAATAAAACAAAACAAATTAATGAAATTAAAAAATGGACTTTGGACTTCATCTCTTATTTTTAGTATACTTTCATGAGGATACCCTCATAAAACCGATAGATACTCAATTTTTATCCGACATAGGAAATTCAACGTGACATTAAACCTCCAACTTGGGTGCCTGCTAGCAGTATTACGAAGTATCTGAGCCAACCCTTGTTCAAGGTTTAAAACTAATTCATTTAGACAATCTCTTTTATGTATATGAATTTGAGAAAAACGCGTATGTGTTCCGAATTATTATGATCTTGTAGATACTATCCGTTTGAATCAAATGACATAATGAAATAAAAATTCAAATTTAATGTGGCTCGAAGGAATCAAATGCCTGTTTATTGTCATTTAGGTTCAGTTCACTGGTGGCTAATTATTTGATATATATTTATCATTGTATATTTTAGAATATTCTCTTAAACTCTTCATAATTTAAACCAAACAGGCGGTATCCATGAGTTTTAAAGTAAACAGATTTTAAGCCGGAAGGTATTTTTTTTTGTCATTTCAAATTGATGTTTTAACTAGCACTTCTACACCAGCTTCAAATAAATATACATTTAAAGTGGGGTTTTATTAATCATTCTAGTATGACGTCCCTCCAATTCTCGGTACAACCAACATATTCTCAAGGTAGTTTTATAAATTCCTACCAATTCTTGGTAAAACCAGCATATACTAAAGGTAACGTCATAGACAAACCACAGCACTTTGAATAATGTCATAGACAGTATCAAGCCGATGTTTTACTTTGCCATAAACCAAAAACTCCATATTTTACGGGGTTTGATGGCGTTTTGATACACCAACACTAAAACAATTTCATCTCCCTGGAGCCATTTAAGTGTCAACGAAATAATTCATGGGAGAACATTGAGTTTGCCTTTTAAGCCTATATTTTGGCCTCAATTACACTCGGTGTGAAAACCGTGGTAAATTCAGTATATATACAAGATGACGAGATTCTTTTCTTAAATCAAGTAATTAATATTCAACTGTTAATACTCAGAAAGATTGTTTTTACTCAAAACAAGTATCATTTAGTAAAGCATTTGACAAAATAAGTAATTCAAATGATTTAAGTAATAGGTTAGTAAAACACTTACAAAATAAATAAAAACCAATCATGCCTAAGTAATCACTAGTAATTAATTACTAAGTAATTTACTTAAAATGAGTATCAAACAATTACTAAGTAAAAGATTTTTTAGAGTGCATACAAAGATCTTCTCCTCTTAAACTACCAAGCCAAATTGAACCGAACTTTGTTACAATAGTCCTCGGGTGGTCCCTTTTGAAGTTTGTGATTTTTACGTTCGTAGCTCATCCAAGATGGCTGCCAGCGTGGAACATAGTTTAACATAGGGACCCTTTGGGAAATGCATTCAAATGTCTTCACCTCTGAACCTACTTAGCCAATTGGAACAAAATTTGGTCAAAATTGTCTTTGGGTGATCCCTTCCAAAGTTTATGATTTTTAGTTCCAAGAATGAAAATGTAACATCTTGTGAACTGATTTATAGTATGAATTGGTGGTCTATTGGTGACAATGAATAAAACCTGTCACCAGGTGAGCGATACAGGGTCATGTGAGACTTAAGTTTGTTTATTCATGATGTACACGTTATGAAAAACGGGACTTTCGAGATAGGACCTGAGGCGGAAATGGTCGCTTTAAATAATAGAAATACGGAATTACTGGATTCTTGCCCAATTGAAATGAATAAAAACAAAATATTCATAAAATGAAGTGTAACTTATAGTTTTTTAATAGTTTTCCCTGCATTTCAATTCTTTAATTCAATTTTATTTGACTCAAAACAACGAACCTGACGCGCTAAACTAGATTTAATATAAATATCACTTAGATCAACAGTGCTCATTAATAAGTGATTCCCTCTCAATGTACTGATTTTTTTCGAAAAGAAACAGATTTTTCCCGGTGTGAACACGATTCAAAAGTCCCGTATTGAAAAAGGTGGCAACGTATACAGATACAGAAAACGGTCATTGTAAAAATGAAGAATAGTTGTTTTTAGATTACAACAGGAATCTATAAACGCTCATCGACTGTGCTTATTTGTTGTGAAACGGGCATTTAGTGAGCGTTTTCTTATTCACTAGAGTGAAAAATTAGACTTCATATAAAAGAGATAAACCACAGGATTTTTCTGAGGGAGTAAATACTAGCAAGCCGTTAACCGGAAATTATTAAATACCACATGAATTTATCTTCAAAATAAAAAAAAAATCTCAAAGCATTGTCCCATAGCTTAGTTTTACTGTGATTATGAACTGTTATACATTTTCATTTTCATTATTAAATATTGAGGAATCTTTTAAGTGTTACAAGTAATTATTTTCGCTTAATTTGCTACATGGTTTCCGAATCAGTGATTTTGCATTTCTCATATTGCAAAAATCAAAACCTGATACAATTCATCAGCATCAGGTTACACATTATCGTTTCGATCAAATATCAACATTTTAGAAAATGAAGAAAATAATATAGAATTTAATGAATTGTAACTAATTGTTTCCATTAGTATTGCATTGTTGGTTTGCTTTCAAATTATTTCATTGTAAAATGAAAAAAAGACATTTTTTGAGTTTTTAATTTGAATTGTTATGAGCTCAA
>MJUU01002303.1:10175-31249 GCA_002080025.1 Modiolus philippinarum
ATGCATAAAATGTAGGCCACAGACAGCATCTGAAGCATGCACTGTTGTTGTCATCCCAAAATGCATCATACATACTAATATGGTTGATTTAGGACATGTCAGTAAGTGGGAATGGACTATAACCATTCTATCTAATCAAGTCATTCATGTGTAAAATGTAGGTCACATACAGCATTCTAAGCATGCATTGTTGTTCTCATCCAAAAATACATTATACATACCAATATGATTGATGTGGGACTTGTCAGTAAGCAGGAATGGACTTCAACCATTCTTCCTAAACAGATGTGGATGTGGATACTGAAGCAGATGTGGACACTAAGGGTATAAAATAAGCCCCTCTCTCTTCGTGAGGTGAGCTAAAAAGAATAATAGATTTAATCCATTGTACATATGAAAAAAGAAAGGGTATGGGGTAAATGTCAAGGAGACAACATCCCATATTCAGGTTAAAACGACCCAAAACAAAGCATCTTGGGGTCTGCGTAGGGTCTTCAACACAGTCAGGAACCTCACATAATATAGTAAGCCCTAAATGGCCCCAATGTTCATATTTTAACATTGTATGTAGGTTAAAATTAAGAAATAATTCACAGGGAGCATGAATATATGGTAATTTCACCACGGGTTGGCCCTTTATGGCAAATATTTTACCCTGAGCATATGCAAGGGGTAAAATATAGACATAAAGGGCCAACCCTTGGTAAAATCAACATATATTCATGCTCCCGTGAAATATTTTGATTCTAATATGGCACTTGCAGGGTGAAGAAAAGATGAAATCGTCTATGTATTCATAGGTAAAACAGCCATTTTACCCTGTAAAGTATGACGTTTTGCTATATGACACTGCAAAAACTGTCGTCAAACTGTCTATGACGTCATCAAAAGTACAGTCGATTGTCATGACAATACCCACCAATATATGCGGATTTTACCACGGTTATGGACACAAGGCGATCAAAGGACATCATATTGGAATAAAACTTACGTAAGTCTAACAACATTCATCAAAGTCCTGGTTACTTCAACACCTGTAATAAGAAATAATGAATAAGCTATGATTGTGTGATCATGAAATACAAAATATACTTCTAGACTTACTATCTATTTTTTTTAATCCTCTATTACAACATCTGTTAGATCCCCTTACCATGGTAATATTTATGATTATAACTGAGAGATTCCCATCGACCCCCTTACTGTGTCAATATCTATGATTAAAACTGTTAAATCCCCTTACCATGGTCAAATTGATGATTTTTGAACAGATATATCATGATAAGGAGGGGTATTTGCCAAAAATACAAGTCGCAGGGTGCTAAAATTTCCCGAGCCTGAAAGGCGAGGGAAATTTAGACCCAAGACTTGTATTTTTGGCAAATCCCCGACGTTCATGATATATCTGTTTAATTACACCGAATGTCTCTATCATTAAAGCGCACAGATGACTACGGGACAAATACCACGGCGAAGGGGTATTTGCCAAAAAATACAATGGCTATTTACCAATCAGAATGCAGATTACTTACATAAGGTGTAATTATCACCAACAGAACCCCTGACAATAGTTACCATAACATTAATGATTTCATGCGATATATCACTTTACCATGGTAAAACGTATGATTTTAACTGAAGGCTCCCCTACCTTGATTGAATAATTTTAATTGATACAGTGGAACTCCTGAAAACCGGCCCCTCTAAAAAACCGGATTCCTCTATAAACCGAACGATATGTTTCGGTCCGGAATTTTTACCTATATAAATAAGTAAAAAATTCCTCTGAAAACCGGCCCCCCTGAATTCCAAATTCCGGCCATATAGATCGGTCCCAAACCTATATTTTCTTCTTAAATTGAACTCTGAAAACCGGACAACTTTTTCCGCGGACAATGAAATCGACCAAGTTTATTAAATTTGTCAGAAATATCTTGCCATCTTGATTCATAAATAACTGTATTTGAACAGATTACCGACAATATTGATTGAAATTTACAATAACACAGGGAAATATTCTGAAATAGTTAAGTCACAAGCTAAACTGACCTTAAATATCATATATAACATGTTCCGTATTAGAGTTCGGAATTTGAAGACCGGATTTCGGAACCTCCGAAAACCGGAACCTCGTAAAACCGGCCGATTTCTTTGGTCCCGACGGAGGCCGGTATTCGGAGGTTCCACTGTATATCCCCTTATCATTGAAATATTTATGGCTTGAACTGATGGATTCCCTTACCATGGTAATACTTATAATTATGACTAACAGATTCCCTTGCCATGGTAATATTTATGGTTTTAACTGATGGATCCTCAAACCGTGGTAATATTTGTGATTATATCTCATAGCTCCCTTACCATAGTAATATTTGTGATTATTACTGATAGATCCCCTTACCATGGTAATACATGTGTACTTGGGATTATATCTGATGGATCCCCTTACCATGGTAATACAATGTATTTGTGATTATAACTGATAGATCCCCTTACCATGGTAATATTTGTCATTATAACTGATAGATCTTTTTACCATGGTAATATTAGTGCTTATAACTGATACATCCCGTACAATGGTAATATATTGATGATTTGACATTTAGATCCTATTACCATGGTAATATTTATGATTATAACTGATACATCATGGTACTTACCAGTAGTTACGATTTTCACTGATAGATCCCCTGATCATAGTTATATTTATGTTTATAACTGATGAGTTATATTTCTAAGAGTTTAAGTGATTAACCCCCTCACGAAGGTAATATTCATCAATTTAATTGACAAATTTTGATAATATTTCATAGCAAACACAATCATTCAAGTTAACATTTTCAATTTTTAAATTATACTTACCAAAGGTATAGCCATTCAAGTTAACAGTTTCAGTAAGTCTTTCGATACCAAAAACAAGCTGATGGTTACAAGGATCTAACTTGACGAAGGAATTGAATCCACGTTGTAGGAAGTCCACATACATACAACACTCTGCATAAGTACATGTACTGTGTAGGTTACAGGCTCCAGAACTTGGGAGTGTGGGTAGGGTTACATCATCATCACAATCTACAAAATCGACATTCATATGTTAGGTTGTATTGCATAAAACTAGCAGATGACATGCCCCCATGAAAGGTATTTGTGTCTGTAAGACAAATATGATGCCCCCCATTGTACAGACGGACAATAAGATGGACAAGGGTCCTGTGCTGTTTCCTTTTCTTTAACTATAAGTCCCATGGCATGACTCTCATTAACATTACCTAGAGGATGACATGCCATCCCCCCCCACCCCCACCCCTTTATTGTGTCCTTAAAGACACATTTGAAGCCTTTACTGTAACTTATAACATGTGTTTTTATTTGTAAGGTCAAACAAAGGACAACCAGAAGGACATGGTAAAACAACATGCACCCCACCCCCCAAAGACTTTTTGGTGCAGGGGCATAAAAATTATAAACCAGTACTGTAGGACATTTTTTATTCAAACCTTTGACATAAATTGGATTAAAATAAGATCAAAACTGTTGTCATAATACCACATTCAACACGTCTTTTTTAATATTTTTTGTCCAAAGGCCATAATTCTTGAGAAATTTATCCACAGGTACTTTGACACCTCCGAGCCAGATTTATTCTAGGACCAGTTTAACAGCACCGCAAACAGGATAAAATACTGTAATAATTATACAATGATAGCATATGGAGTAAATGCAGATGATATAAAGTTTCAACAAATGCATGGTAAAAACCAAGCAATTGAACATTGCTTTGATTGTTCTTCACATCTTGAGGCCACCACAAAACCTTTAAGGGAGTACGAGCCTCAGATTTCAGAAGCATTCTATATCCTCGGGTTTTATCCATTCAAACAGTGCTAAAAATTTTTGCACATGGATCACATTTTCTTGGTCATAAGTCACTTTAAAATACATAAAATAGACTGTGTATAAAATTTAATCAACTTCCAATTATAATTTCATATATCTAAAGGCCTATAAAGATCTTATGCAAATTGAATGAAACTCTAGAGAGATCTGTTTCCCGCCAAAATTTTGACGTCTTATATCTCAAAAATTCCTTCATGGATTTTCAAATTTTTTTGCTCAAGTTGTTCCATTAGATGTGCTCTTCAAGACAAAAGGTAAGAATTTTAATTCTAATTACAAAATTTTTGAGACTCGTACTCCCTTAACAATGAGCTTCTCTCAAAAGTAATAAGTTCAAGATGGCCCCTAGCACAGGACAATTAAAATAATTCACATTTCTAACAGGAATGAAAATCTAAATTATACAAATCAATAGTTCTTTCAGAAATACCCTCAAAATATCCAATTACTTAGTACTAAATCATATGCCTACCTTTTTGCCATCTTTCAGCATTGATTGGTGTAAAGTCAGCCAGTGCACACGCTGAAGCCTTGACGTAGTAATTCATTCCTAACTTGTTGTACAGATCATTTATTTCTGAAGATGTGAGCGTCTGTCCAACAGTCTTACCCAGTGTTCCTACATGACTTGACAATGAAAAACCTTAAAAGCAAAAATAATTTCATTTAAGGGATCACAAATTCCAATATTTAAACAGTGAAACCTGTCTAAACCAAACCCATTAGGGACTCAAGATTTAGTTCTGTTTAGATAAGTGTTTGGTTTACACAGGTTAAAATATATAGAATCTTGATAAAGGATTTGGATTAGACAGGTTTTCAGTTAACTCAGGGTTCTAAATAGACAGGTTTTACTGTATTCTTGTCATATATGGTTGAAGTCAAATTACAAATTTCAAATCCACTAACTATAACTGACTTTTCAATAAAGTGGTCTCATGCAAAGGACATGGACATTTTAAAAGGCTTGAAGGTAATACTAAAATCTGCTAAGGACAGAGCTTTCCATGAAAGTTTTATAAAATTTCTAAACTTTCGATATAAAAACGTAACATACATACATAAAATAAGTGGTTCTGCATTTACAAAAGAATGGTGCCATAAAAGTATTTATGCCAAAAATGATTTACAAATTTTTTACCAATAAGGTTTTTTTTAGAACAACCATAATACAAGAACTTGTGGAGTTGTGGGTACAGTGATTGCATTTGATATTTTGGAGTACGAACAATCGCTATTACTATTAGACCAATTACTTTGTTTTTTTTTAAGTTCTTAACCAATTAAAATATTTTGGTGTACGCTATACCCACAATAGTTTCTAAAACAGCAAATTCATACTCGTTTTATAGGTCATATCCCATATAATTTACCTGATGTTGAATAATCCATATTCCATGTACACTGTCGCTTCGGAACAATGGCATCGGTAAAGACATTCATATCTAATTCACATTCAGTACCAGAGACCTTGTGGAAACAGATCTTTATATTAAGATTCACCTTATAGTAGCGCTTTATTGGGTAGTCCACTATCTTATACCTGGTGAAAAAAATAATGAAGAAAGTAGTAAAATCCATACATTAGTATATATTGCAAATGTAACTTTTTTTCATTACTTCAGCCATGAAATAGTTACGGAAGTTATGATTTACTACATAAATAACGGAATAAAGCTAGATTTCATTTAATATCAAACCTGATATCTGTAAAATATTTTCCCTTTTAACTCATCTGATGAATGGAAGAAATTTCAATAGCATTTAAATATCAAATCTGGTAAAAATTACAACTGCTGCATTCAAACTCTTTCAGATTGGGAGTTTTGACAAGTTAAGACATGTTTTTAGTGTACAAAGGTTTGGAATATATCAATATTTAAACTATATGTACATAGTTTTCTTGTTTTAATCAGTGTTTGGTTTAGGTAAATTTTATTAAAGCTTTAATAGAAGATTTATTGTGAAGCTGCATCTTGGATTTACAAGACGGGTGATAATGTTCCAAAATAGGTGGAAACATCACTCAAAACATTCTGTAAATTGTTTGAGTATGGGCTTTAAGGGCTGCTCAAGAAAATAATTGCATGGGAGGGTTGGAAGGCACTTCAATTAAATTTTATGGCTTGAGGGGTATATTGGAGAGTTGCACTGAAGAAACAAAAAGCCAAAGGAATTATAAAATTTTATGCATGGTGGTTCTTTTATAATTGCCTTTAATACAAACATCATCAATACAATTATTTCTGGTACAGTAGGCAATTCAACATATTTTTACTGTATTTTGCGTCCTGTAGGTAGGACTTTTTTGAAATAGTAATTCTACAATTATACAAGGACTACTTCAACAAGCAATGAATGGATATGGAGTAAATGTACAAGAGACAAAGTCTATACAAATACATGGTAAAACCAAGCTATGGGACACTGCTTTTATTATTGTTCTTCATCCTGAAAGTCACCATGAGGCCAATTCATCACATACATGTAGAGTTATTTTGGTATTTTGATACTTACGTTAGCCTTACAACTCCTTTCAGATTTAACTTATGCTCCACGTCTACAAAACATTATAAATTTCCTTACTATTGAGAGTGAAGAATTAATAGCATTTTACTCTAGAAAGAGATGTCTGTCAAATCTTACTCTTAAAGACAGGAGTTTATATAACATTTCTCTGAAATAATTCCAAACTATAAAAATTTTCTCTTTACTTAATCAAATAAATACAAAGTGATCAAATCTGCTATCTAATATTACAAGTGTTTTCATAAAAAATACTGCAGAAATACTACTAAGTGCAGTTTTACTTTTGTTTTAATTCTGGAAAAAGTTTTCCCAGGTCAAGAAAGTGTTTGTTTAAACATTCACTACCATTTCTGGATAAATGGCCTGTAGAGAACCTGATGGTTGTTGGATTCTTCTGTAAATGGTGGTTTACAGTGAGAGATGACCCATGTGAGATCGATGCACGCGACCTCATCTCACCTCGGTAAATGACCAACCAGACATGTTGATTTTTGTGATACAACAATCGTTACCATGACTTAACGTCATACAACACCCGGCGTCACAATGTAAAGAATACTCGAATGGCGACAACGTTGTTCAAACAGTAAAGGTTTCTGGGCGTTTCTTTTCGCTTTATACGGAAGAAATAGGCACTTGCATTCGATCAAAATTAAAGATCGGGATATCTTTCACTCGTGTAAGAAATTCTATGTCTTTTCCTCTCGTTTCGCATAGCTCCACTCGAGAAAAGACGAAATTTCTTACACTTGTAAAAGATATCCTGATCTTTAATCTGATCTTATGCAAGATCCTATTAATCTTATTTGGATGAAAGGTTAAACAGAATACAAAATAAAATATTAAAGCCTTCAGCTCGAACCACTATTTTTTGTTGACCCCGGATTATAATCTACTAATTAATGTGACATACATGTAATACAAATTATACTTACTAAATAGGGTTGAATCTGACAAGTCTAAATCCAGGCTAAACCTTTCAATACCAATCACTCCCTTGTTGTCACAAGGATTTAAATATAGGTATGTGTGGAATGGACGACCTAAGAAATCTACATCGGTACAGAAATCAATATCAGAGCATGTTGATGCAATAAACCCTGATGTAGATGAATCGAGAGCAGCCATTGTTACATCCAGCGGGCAAGCTACAAATACAAGTTTAATAAATTAATGACAGTTTTTAAAACTATGTCTTTATCTTAATGTGATTAAAAATACCAATTATAATCACTCATTTTTTCAGTTATTTAGAGTGATAGATCTGTATTATCAACTGTTCTATACTGTACTGTTGTTATTTTTTTGAGAAGTACTAATTTTCATGCCAATTGAGTTTAACATGACAAGTGATAAATTTTTTTCGTACAAATATCTCACTGTAAATCTTATTATAAAAGAACATAATGACTTGAAGTAATCTGGATACCTTATTCACAAGGATACTCGTTGTACTGAAATTATTGGTAAGTCTTTAGATGTTTATTTGACAGTCATTGGACAATAGATTAAACTGGTCATTGGGCTGTGACTTTGGTAGGACATGGTTTATGGTTAATTCTAACATGGCTCTAGTTAATCGTCAACCAGTATAATACTCGATAACCGTATACTTCGCACATGCGCAAATTGTGTCGGAATAAGAGTAAAATGGAAGAAAAACAACCATGTTTTATATTTTGTTTGTCTTAGTTTGTGAAGAAAATAAATGTTAAGCCTATTTTATACTTAATTATGCCATTCAGACACGTTAATATGTATTATTTTACTCTCGATTTGGATTTTGAACTTGCATCTGTTTGATAACGTCAGATTGTGTATTGTGACGTCATAGACACAGACAGCAATGGAAACGGGAAATCCGTCTTCTCTAAGGTCGTCTCAGAACGGAAAATTCCGTTTTCTGTCATATTAGAATCGAAATAATTCATGGCAGGTATATGGTTATTGTCATTTAACCATGGGCTGGGCCTTTATATTCGTAAATTTAACCCTTCGCTAACGCTCAGGGTTAAATTCGAATATAAAGGCCCAGCCCATGGTTAAATTTCCAATAACCATATACCTGCCATGAATTATTTCTTAATTGGATAGGTCATGAGACATTTAATTGGATAAATTATAGGACAGAAAATCAAACAAGTCATGGGAAAGGAAATTGGATAATTTATGGGACAGAAAATGGATGAGTCATGTGAGAGAAAATTTGATAAGGCATAGGACATGAAATTGATATGTCATGGGACAGGAAATCAGACAAGTCATGTGAGAGGAATGAGACAGGAAATTTCATAAGCCAGGGGACAGGAAATTAAATAAGTCATGAGAGAAGAAATTTAGAAGTCACTGTACATGAAATTGGATAAGTCACAAGACAGAAAATTTAATTATAATAATAAGAATTGAGTAAAAACAATAAGTCATGGGACAGAAAATCCAATAAGTCCCAGGACAGGAAATATAGTAAGTCATTGGATATAAAATTTGATAAGTCAAGGAACAGGAAATGGATAAGTCATTGAACAGGAAATTACATAAGTTATGGGACAGGATACCCAATAAGTCATTGGATATGAAATTGGATTAGTCACACAACAGGAAATTGGAGAAGTCATTGAACAGGAAATTACATTAAGTTATGGGACAGGATATGCAATAAGTAATTGGACATGAAATTGGATAAGAACAGTATCCTTGTAAATGTTAGGGAGTTCTGAGAACAAGGCATGGGGTGCTAAACATCTTTTCTTACCTGTTTTCCATCCATTAACAGATGGACTGTGTTTGTCACCTGACCTTTGACACTGTATGGGAGACATCATTTCTCCAATTTTAAGAAACTGCAACAATCTGGAGGCCATAGCAGGAGAAAGTAAGGAGTTCGGTGTTAACTGATGATAGGTATACCAATCAGGTAGATTGTATCCTAAAATAATAAAACAAATATGAATTGAATTAAAATATCATGATATAAGTGATATAGAATATTACTAGGGGGGGACAAAGGGAGTCACATCATTTCTTGTCATTAAAATGAGAAAATCTTGAAGTCCTGGACATATTTTATGAAAGGTCCAAATCCAGGAAGATTGTATTTAAGAAACCAATCTATGCAAATCCAATTCAATTTTAATATAAATCCTAATTTCATGAGACTAAAATCACCCCTTTCAAATGTCCCGATTTTCATCCTAAATTCCTGGCCTTAAGAAAGCGCCATCCCTATTTCCCAGAATTAAAAATAGCCAATTCCGGTGCCCAGAAAATGGTCACACACCCCTTATATAGCAAGATGGGTCACAAAATATTTTTTTTTTACATGCAAGCTTTATTTAAAAAATAGAGCACATAAAATAGACGGAACTTTTAATCTTATTTCTAAGAGCTTCCCATGGAATATTGACCTACCGTTGGGTGTGGAGTTTCCTCACCGTTCATTGAAGATCTTATGGTGGCTTTGAGTTGTTATTGCTCCCCTTTGGGTTGTTGTCTCTTTGACACATTCCCCGTTTCCCTTCTTTTTCCTATTTAAGAATATTTTTAAATCTTCTCAGACTTTGTCCACCTTTCAATATAATCTGGACAAGTCCATATATATTTTACTGACCTCATCATTTATGTATAATAAGGTACCCATTTATATTAACTATTCTTACCCGGAACTCCATAACTTGTGTCATAATTGCAAGCCTGGATTGGTAATAACTTGTTTTTGAAGAGTTCAAAGGTGACATATTGCTGACTTCTGTCTAAATACACACTCATGTTCAAGTTGATGTTGAAAAAGTCATCGCCTTTATTGTAATCAACCAGGAAACTGAAAATATTATTATAATGTCACAAGTGGCATAAAAAAAGAGAACCCAACTGAAAGAAATGTTTTAATTTAGTGAAAGATAGGTACAGTAAAACTTCCATGACTTGAACACCCGTGGGACTGATGAAAACACTTGAAGCTAGATGGGTGTTCCAGCTATCAAGGTCAAACTGTGTTTGATTTCAAACAATGGGTCCTGAAAAAGGGTTATAGAAACATCCATGATCCATGGTGTTCAAGTTATTGCAGTTTGAGCCATTGTAATTCAACTGTACGATCTTCAATAGTAAGAAAATAAGCTTTTTTTTATTTTGCCAAATTTCTGGTTTAAGGAAAATCATTTTCATTTAATGTTTACATTTAAATACATTTCTGTGATTTTTTTTGTTCTTTTCCTTTTTTTCCGGTTGAAGTAACCACTAAGAATTCAAAAAATAAGTTTTTGCAGAGGATAAAATAAGCTGAAAAAAAATTGGCCGAATGCTGATGGTGAAATAATTACTCACTCAAAATCATAAACATCAATTAGAGTTCTCCTGTCTTTTTGACCTGAAAAAAATTATATATGAATACATTAAAAATTCATGTACATGTATTGATACAGGTAAAATTAATGTGTAGATTTTTTTTTTATTTTGACAGCAAGGAGGAAATATAAGTTATTTGAAGGGTCTTCAACAAGATTAAAATTTACTAAATTTCTCTATTTTGTTATCAAATTTCAATTCTCCTTCTCCCCTCAAGTGTATAATGAAAACAATTATCTCATAACTTTATTCTATTATTTCAGAGATGCACCCAAATACACGTACTTAACATATCTAAATCTATGTCAAGTTATCTAAGGCAATCACAGCTTTCCACTATTAAAGCCCAAACATACATGTATATCATGCAATTACTAAAGCCCCAAACAAACATGAAATTTAATTAGATTACAAGCTTTTAACTTGCCCCAAACATATGTCACCAAATCTACATTAAGTCAATCACAAGCTTTTCACTTGCCCAAAATATGTCATGAAATCTAAGTCAGTCACAAGCTTTTCACTTGCAGCAGACATGTCATGAAATCGAAATCAATCACAAGCTTTTCACTTGCCCAAAATATGTTTTGAAATCTAAGTCAATCACAAGCTTTTTACTTGCCCTAAACACATGTCATGAAATCTAAGTCAATCATAAGCTTTTCACTTACCCAAAACATATGTCATGAAATCTAAGTCAATCACAAGCTTTTTACTTGTCCAAAACATGTCATGAAATCTAAGACAATCACAAGCTTTTCACTTGCCCAAAATATGTTTTGAAATCTAAGTCAATCACAAGCTTTTTACTTGTCCAAAACATGTCATGAAATCGAAATCAATCACAAGCTTTTCACTTGCCCAAAATATGTTTTGAAATCTAAGTCAATCACAAGCTTTTTACTTGCCCTAAACACATGTCATGAAATCTAAGTCAATCATAAGCTTTTCACTTACCCAAAACATATGTCATGAAATCTAAGTCAATCACAAGCTTTTTACTTGCCCTAAACACATGTCATGAAATCTAAGACAATCACAAGCTTTTCACTTGCCCAAAACATATGTCAAGAAATCTGAGTCAATCACAAGTTTTTTCTCTAATAATAAACTTACCCCAAACATATGTAAGGTAATCTAGGTCAATCAAAAGCTTTTCAATTCCAATCTTAAATGACCTTTCACACATGTTTAGGTCAAAGAAAGCATGAAATGACCTCCTTAAGAATGGATTATATAGACAACAGTCTATGGCTGTGCAGTGTGAAGGTATGTTACAGGCTAACGTTGATACAGACGTCTGCTGGATGTCCGTAAGGTTTGAAATCTGGCCAGGACATTCTAAAAAATAAAGATAAATTGAATATAGAGTAAATGCACACAAGACAAAGTCTCTTCAAATACATGGTAGAACCAAGTATTGGAGCAACACTTTTATTGTTGTTTATCATCTTGAAGTCACCATGAGGCCTTCAACAATGAGCTTTACTCGTTCATACCTCATAGTAAGTTCAATACATTAATCCTAGATTTTTTGTTTTTGTTTTCAATAGTATAAGGATTCAACAAAGTAAAAACCTAATATAAAACAGGGAAAACAAGATGTGTTTGTGAAACACTAAATATGCCCCCAGATTCTACAGTAAAATACATGTATATGAAAATACCCAATTTTACCCCTTTTTGACCCATATAACCTTTGACCTAATTTATTTGCATATTTATGTTCGTCTTGGCAAGACCTATACACGCCAAGTATTAAAAGTCTATCTTACATACAAATGTAGTTCAGAAGTTGTTTATTAACATAAAAACACCCAATTTAACCCCTTTATTCTGAAACATATGAAGCCCCTTTGGGCCTCTTGTTTATTGAAATGATTTTAATTGTTAAAAGTATCTGTTTAAACATGCTATAAGAATCTAACAGAAAAATACTTCATCAAGATCTGACAAAAATTTGAAAATTCATTTTTTTTTCCATTTGTGACCCTTTGGCCTCTTGTTTCTCAAAAACAGTAAATGCTACCTCAATCTGTCGACATACTACAGTTGCGCAATTTTATTAGCAATAACATAAAACAAATCCCGTCTCAATATGATAAATAATAAAGATTCTACAGTCAAATATGTGAAAACAGCCAAATTCAATCATTTTTAACCTCTGTGACATTGACCTTTGACCTGACCTAATTTTTTTTTCATATTTATGTTCCTCTTGACTAGACCTATACACATGCCAAGTATCAAAAGTCTACCTTATATAGTTCAAAATCTCATAAGCTTATATCCTGACATTCTAATAAAAGATTTTAAAGAAAAAAATTTGCTTGCCTATCCCTCTTGGTCAAAAATAGTAGATTACATGTACTTGATAATAATTCCTAAATCGAGAGAAAAATAGTAAGGCACAGGAACTTCACTTTACAGTTTATGAGATATAAAAAAATACACATCAAAAAGCACCCTTTTAAGATTTAAACCTAGAATTACATCTAAAAGATCATTTTTACATCCAATTTGATAACTGGAACTGAAAATTTTCAGAAAATACAGTAATTTGACCCCATCATAATAAAATTGGCAAACAATCCAAAGGTCATAAAATAACCTAAAAAAGATAGAGAACTTTATGGCAAAAATTGTAAGAGTTAGCAAATCTGAAAAAATCTGAAAAAAAAACAATAATTGAATTTTCATTTTAATTGCCATGGAAACTTACCATTTTTCCAACCACTACTTGTTTCTGGTGTGTAGTTAGCACTGGTAACATCACACTGCGGGTCCAACAGATAAGGAGCTATATGAAGTTTCTCCAGAATTTGGCTGATTACCGTATCCGTAACTGTATCCGTTAAAGATTTTCCGAGATTACTCAAAAAGTCTGACGCAGAAAATGAGTTCACAAAACTATTATCACAACCCAATTGTGGTAGGTACATATCTTGAAACAGCGGAAGTTCAATATCACATGGAGTCCCTTTTTCTTTCTGGTTATCCAGACAAATGCTTATGTTCATATCAACAAGAAACTTCTTTTCTGCCTCAAAATGTTCAGCCATCAAACTGAAAAATATAAACTATCTTGTATAATGAAAGTTTTTAGAAAACACTTAACAAGAGGCTCTCAAGAGCCTGTATCGCTCACCTGGGTCCTGCAGCACTTTAATTCCCAATTGACGGTCCATCTTTGGTGGTGTATATGTACATAAAAATCAGAAACTTTTTATGAAATTTAATTAAAATTGTTCAAGCAGTTTCAGAGAAGATTTTTGAATGCAGTTTCCAAACTTAAGGGGCCTATGTTAATCTACGTTCCCTGCTTGCAGCTATTTAACATAAAACTTTGAAGAGGGTCACATAAGGACTATCATATCAAAATTCTACTGAAATTGTTCAAGCAGTTTTAGAGGAGAAGATCTTTTTATGCATTTCCCACTGGGTCCAATGTTAAACTAAGTTTTGCTACTGGTGGCCATGTCGGAAGACGGATCAGCACCAAAGTAACAAGCTTGGTCAAATCTCACATGTTTCATTTATGCAATGTTTAAATTGAATCCATTCAATAGTTTTCCATGATATCTTTGTATGCATTTCCCCTTAGGGTCCAATTCATTGCTGGAAGCCATGTTGTATGATGGATCAGAACTGAAGTAACAACACTTGGTCAGCTTCTCATAAACAAAGTTTGGATTAAATCTATTAAGCAGTTCTCTAGAAGAAGATCTTTTGTTATATTAAGTTCACAGCTGGTGGCACTTGGTCAGCACCTGACAGGCATCATTCATGTCATGTTTGATTTAAATCCATTCAGCAGTTCATTAGAAGATCTTTGTGTGCATTTCCCATAGGGTCCAATGCTGTCGGTCATGTAAGATGACAGATTGGCACCAAAGTAATAACACTTGGTCAGCACCTCATAAACATCATTCATGAAAAGTTTGGTTCAAATCCATTCAGTGGTTTTAAAGTAGAAGTTCTTTGTATGCATTTTCCCATAGGGTCCAATGTTAAAATTAAGATCCCCGCTGGCGGCCATGTTGGATGATGGATTGGCACCAAAATTACAACACTTGGTCAGCACCTCATAAGCATCATTCATACCCAGTTTGGTTCAAATCCATTCAGTGGTTCTCAAGAAGAAGTTCTTTGTATGAATTTTCCCATTAGGTCAATTCAAGAAGAAGTTCTTTGTATGAATTTTCCCATTAGGTCAAATGGTAAACTAAGTTCCCCGCTGGCGGCCATCTTGGAAGTGGTCGGAAAACTTGAATGTGTTCAATAAAATATAGTCCTTAACATTGCTGAACATTTTTGCAATTTAAACTTGACCTCTATCTCAAAGCCTTTTTGAAATATAGGACAAAAAGTAAAAAATCACGAAAAATTTGACCAATAAAGGACCACAACTCATATATAGGAACTTGGATTTTCTTCAAAATATCCATGTGGGTAGATCTTAACATGCTGAACATTTTTGCAATTTAAACTTAACCTCTATCTGTTATAGTTTTTTCAATAAAAAATAAAAAACATCAAAATTTTGAAAATTTTACGGAAAAAGGGCAATAACTCTTAGACGGGTTGTAAGATTTTCTTCAAAATTTCAGCATGGGTAGATCTTCTCATGCTGATCATTTTTATCCCGTCAGATTTTTGATATCTGTAAGGATTTTTGAGATATTTGCCAAAAACTGTAATTTACCCCTATGTTCTATTTTTAGTAACGGCAGCCATGTTGTTTGACCTAAGACATAAGAAATAACAAATTTGAAACTAGATACCCTAGTGATGATTCAGTTAAAGTTTGGTTCCATTTGACCCAGTGGTTTCAGAGGAGAAGATTTTTGAAAGAGAGCTAACGACGGACGGAGGACGGACGCCAAGTGATGGCAAAAGCTCACCCTGGCATAGCCAGGTGAGCTAAAAATGGAAGTTTTGCAGAAAAAGAACAAAAACAAGGCTAAAGCTAAAAAAAAAACAACTTTATTTAATATTTTTTTTTCAAAACTACCGTCATTGTGAACAATATAGAGGGCTTCACTGAAGGGGTACCATTATCAAAATTAACACAAAAAAACTGTTAACCGGGATATATACATACCATCTTATTTTCTGTTGTTTTCATTTTATGCAGTCTTATTTTGGCAGTTGTCGGTCAAGTACTGAATCACCGGTATTTTGATATTTATCGAAATTAAAGAAAATGTATGAACTAAATTGTAATAACTCTGATACATATTTTGGGTCTATTTAAACATTTTTAATGAATTTCAATACAATATTGAAACATTTCATACATGTATATTGAATAGTTTAAATTTGTTATACATTTTGTTTTATAAAACTACTGTAACTTTTAAAACACTTGAAGAAAGTAGTCAGTTTTTTACAACACTGTGAGCTATGACATTATCTGGCCAGGCATATCATAAACATTAACATTCATTATACAATTAATGACTTCATACCTGTTAACCCTCCCCCTTTAAGGGGGAGACTCCCTCTTAGAGGCATAATCTCCCCCTTTGAATGAATCTCCCTTGAGGGAGATCAAAATCTCCCCCTAAATCTTCCTCTTAGAAAAAATAGGGTCATTTTTTTAACAGTATTCCCAAATTGGTTTTGCTTTCTTGGCAAAATTATGAAATATGATGCACGACTTTAAAATCAAGGTAGAATGTTCATTTTAGAAATTGATCTAGCAGCTTATACATTGCTATATAAATGATTTCTTCTATTCCATATTCGCTTTGCTTCATTTATTGTTTTTGTTGAAAAAAGGTTGTTACGTTAAATCTCCCCCTTAGATGGACTGGTATGAGGGAGATCTGCCTCATAGCAGCTACCAAAGGTTAACAGGTATGTGACTTTCATGAGGTTAATACCACAGTTTATCAACCCAAGAGATGTGATTATATCTGAGGTCATTTAGGGCCAAGCTGATTATCAGATCCCTCATGTTGTTAAGCAAAATTGAAAAGTCATTAATTGTTTTATTATATGAATAATTATTCTGAAAATTTAACATTTTACTTCTGCTTTTCCTTCTTTTGACAGTTTAGTCTTGACACTGTTTCTACTGAAGGAAAATGGATTTTCCCTGTCACTATATATGGGTACATGCTGAAATGTTCAAAAGTAATGTTGACTTCACGTGCTAAATAGCATGGTATTATCAAATTAGAAAACTTGGATTTTCCCTGTTACTATTTATAGGTACACGTTCCAAGGTTGAACAGTAATCATCACATTTTGAAAGGGACAGCAAAATACTTATTTATCCAATCAGAATCATGTATATCAATAGTCATTTAATACTATTCTAAACAGTACACTTACTCTAAGTAAAGAACATTTGCAATATCCACTTGTTTACGTTCAGCTAAAAACAAAATTATTAAAATGTAAATAACATGTGTATACAATAAACACTATTTCTTTAATCAAGTACACAATACACATGTATAATATAAACACTTTTTTTGTATCAACTACACAGCAAATTCTAATTAATTTATTTCTCCCTCTCGTCTTTTTAATTAATAATAATAAATAAACTTTAATTAAACTGATTACAAAATTTGGATTTTATAATAAAAATACAAGATTTTAGAATTAAGAGTTGTCACATTACAAATGTTTGGAATTTAAAGTTCAAATTCTTTTTGTAACTGAACAATTAAATTATCTTCTTACTGATTTTTTGAATTTCAATAGGAATGTTAGCATATAAGACAAGTTTTCTGTGAGACAGAAAGCTTATAGGTCACACTTAAATTAGGCAAGACATTTTAATGATTTTCAAAAATGAAGACTACTTTAATGAAAAATGAGAAAATATGATGTTATATTTGTTCATTATTTACTGTGGAAGTACTTTGATTCATTATTATGCAATATTTCATGCATAATGCGCTGTCTATTGTAGCTTGTATAAGTCTTTAACTTACATTTTGCGTATGTGTACAGTTTTTCGTCGATGCCGAAGTTTTCTATACCAGCCTGTATTTGTAGATTACATCCGTCCAATAGGATATAGAAATAGAACGATTTCTGCAAGAATGCAACCTCTGCACAACATTGAATTCCTGTACAATAATCAGTCAAGTGACAAGATATCGGTACATTAGGTGGTATCTGTGGAAGGTCAAGGGTCAAATTACATGCTGAAATTGAATAAATTCAAAACTCAATATGTTAAAAAAACATGAATTTAAAATAATAAAATCAGAATTCATAATTCAGGCAGTTCAATGAAATAATTCAGAAATTAAAATTTAGGATTCAGACATTCAAAATAACATTTTTCAAAATTCAAATGGATTTAGACAGTTTTATGAACTGAATTAAGAAATTCAACTTGACTAATAGTAACTGATATTGCGGGAATACAAGCTTCAGTTTTCAAAAGCATTTGAATCCTTGTGTTTCAACCATTCAGAAAGGTTAAATATCACTGTGCATGGATCCTATTTTCTTGATCATAAGTCACTTTAAAATGCATAAAATATTCAATGTACAAAATTTCATCCACTTCCAATTATATTTTCATATATTTTAAGGCATATAAGAAGTTAATGACAAATGAAAGAAAACTCCAGAGAGAACCGTTTCCTGCCAACATTTTGATGACTTATATTTGAAAAAAGTGGAAAAGGGCAAAATCAAAGGTAAATAAACAGTACAAAAAAGATTAATAATAGTAAAATCCTTTATTGAAAAAGGGGAATTTCACTTTGAAAGGAAAAAATCAAGTCTTAATTTGAAGAACAGGTGAAAAAATTACATATGTGACCTTGATTAAAATTTTTACCCTCATCCACACACACACACACACACAAAATTCAAACACATTGAAACATTGAAACACCTACCGTTATTCCAACCATTTACACTCGGAAAGTAGGTTCCAGATGATCTATCGCATCTTTCTTCTAGCATAAATCTTGCAATTCCAGACTCTTCTAAGAAGATATCAGCTAGGTATTCAGGCATTTGGTTTGCAGCACCTGTTACTTTATCTTTTAGGTATTCATATGGGGAAACGTCTACAAATACAAAACATTCTTAAACAAAGTCCTCCATTTTAAAATTTCCTTTGCGGAATGAAAACCAATAAATACAAATATCTCATATGTGTAGAGGTTATTGCATTCCTAAGTTCCCTTATCAGAAGGGTGACATTTATAGCCATATAAATATTACGCCAAATGCAAAGTAATTACACAAATGAACATGAATGTGAATACCGTATATCAGGATATTTTCACATGTGTTTAATTTTGGCTATGTTCGCGGTTGACAATCTAGCCCAAAAATTTGCCTCAGGGTAAATTTCACAGTATATTGAGAAATCCCAATCAATGCAAATAATTAGATATCCCCTTAAATGGAACATACTGAGATATCCTTTTAATGTGAACATTTTGGATATGTCCAGAGATATCCCCATATAGATGAACATACTAAGATATCCCCCTAATTGTGAACATATTGAGATATCCCAACAATGTTAATGCTGAGATATCCCATTAAATGTGAAAATACTGAGACATCCCCCTTTATGTAAAAATACTGATATATTTCCAAAATGTGCATAATTGGATATTCCTCAAATGTGAACATTCTGTGTAATGTTTATATCCTGCCGAGAGTCCAGTACAGTGTAATGTTTATATCCTGCCGAGAGTCCAGTACAATGTCAAAAACCATGTTTTAAAATGTACAGTTACAACGCATAATGGCGGTCACTGATGGTATATTAATCAGTCACCTGATATGGAAGATAAAGGGTTCCGCACGTGACGTCTTTTGACCAATCATCGTCTTAGAAATTTACTAGAGGCAGGTAATACTAAGATACCCCCTTCACGTGAACATACTAAAATACCCCTCTTAATGTGAACATACTAAAATACCCCTCTTAATGTGAACATACTAAAATACCCCTCTTAATGTGAACAGACTAAAATACCCCTCTTAATGTGAACAGACTAAAATACCCCTCTTAATGTGAACAGACTAAAATACCCCTCTTAATGTGAAAATACTGAGATTTTCCCTAAATGTGAACATACTTAGATACACCCCCTTTCATGATTTTATACTGAGATATTCCCTTAATGTAAACCTACAGAGATATCATCTAAATAAAACATACAAAAATATCCCCCTAATTAATGTTAAAATACTGAGATATCCTCATAAATGTCAACACACTGAGATACCCCTCTTCATGAGAACATATCCTTTTTATTTGAACATGCTGTGATATTTTCTTAATGTGAACATACTAAGTTATTCCCAGTAATGTAAACATACCAAGGTATAACCATTAATGAGACCGAA
Source organism: Modiolus philippinarum (assembly GCA_002080025.1). Lineage (NCBI taxonomy): Eukaryota > Metazoa > Mollusca > Bivalvia > Mytilida > Modiolidae > Modiolus > Modiolus philippinarum. Next base: position 30,297 of record MJUU01002303.1, read on the forward strand.
CTGAGAAATATCCTTTACTGTGAATAGACTTAGATATCCCCCTTTTAAAACAAACTGAGTTATCCCCCTTCATGTAAACATACCAATATATTCTCACTTATTATGAACATACTAATTTTATGTCCTTACTGTTTTAAAACAAACTGAGATATCCCCCTAATGTAACCATACTGAGATGTTCACAATAACATAAACAAACTGAGATACCCACCCTTATGTAAACATACTAAAATATCCCCTTAAGGTGAGACGTTACTAAATGACTATGTCTTACTTTCCTGTGAAAATTTGCACATAAGTAGATCTAAATGACTTACATCGGAATATCAACTTTTTAACAGGGGTCATGGATCACTTAAGAAAGATATCTGACATTGAAAACGCGATTTTTGAGGTCCACTTTTCCAAAGAAATAACGTAAAAATGGCAATTTCACACCTGAAAATTTTACGTTTTTCGATATATCTGCTATTGCAGCGATTGTATATAGTCCAAAAACTAACACAAAGAAGAGAAAGTAATTGCAAATCCATTGATGTATAGAAAACCATATGTCATGGAGCATCTTTTTTCTGTATTTAAGCTCAAACTTTTGCAAGAGGCGTAAAAAATGCCAAACGTAAAGATTGTACGGCGACGTTACAATTCGTAACATTACGTTTTCAAATAGATATCATATTCAGATAATGTTGTTAATATTACATGTAAAAAGTCCGTATAGACTGATATTACTTTTGACAAGATAATTTTACTGAAGATTACTGCAAAATGATGTCGTTGTTGTTGTTGTTTTTTTATAATTTATTTTCCGAAAAAAAAAAACAAAAAGGAAACGCCGATTTGCGCTGGACTTTGCGGGAATTTTACGTACTTGATTTGAAGTTCTTTATTTATTTGTTTATTTATCTATTTATTTCAATTATATATTTATTTATTTTTTATTTTTTGGTTAA
>MJUU01002303.1:31842-78056 GCA_002080025.1 Modiolus philippinarum
ATATGATCTAGTACTAATGGTGGCTAACAATCCTGTAAAATTTGAATGAATTCCCACCAGCCATTTCTGAGGAGTTGCGCCCACAAGAAACGTGACACACGGACTTAAGGACGCAGACCATTACCTTGTCCCTCCGTCGCGTTGCGGCGGGGGACAATATCAATTTCGGTATGCAATATGAACAAAAACAATTAAGTCACTAAAATAATTTGTCTAGCAAATTCAAAACTTTTTTGATATTTTTTTCTACTACTACATATGTAATGTGGAAATACATAAATAATTCAATAAACCTTATTGATTCATTATATAAAATATAGCAATAATTTCTTACAGAATTTGCAAGTCAATTTTACCAAATCCACCAAATCTGTAGTTACCACGGATACCATTTTCCCATCTTACCTACATAAACATTTTTAAACATTTATATAAGCAACATTAGCATCTTCAACATGCATCAAGAAATATTTATATGGATACATTAAAGAATTCATAATGTATAAAAATCATTCTTTTAGAATTATCTACCCATAATAAACTAAGAGTTTTTCAAAAAGTGAAATATTTTGCAAACTCTTAGTACAGTACAGGGAAATTTCAATATTGCCGTTTTTGTGATCCCGAAGTGATCACTTTGTGATCCTGTAGAAGTCAATGATTGCAATCAAGGATTGTTCTTGCTTGCGATCAATGATCATACGGGTATATGCGATCAATGATCACAAAACAATTTGCAATCATTGATCCCAAAAGTTATGATCAGTGATCACAACTTGTGGTGCGATCCTTGATCACAACAGTGCGATCATTGTGATCCTTGATTGCAAGATTGTGATCCTTGATCGCAAACTCATATGATCCTTGATTGCAAAGCTGTCATCCTTGATCGCAAACTTGTGATCATTGATCGCCAAGTACATAGTTATAGGTTCGTTCCATTTACAAACATATTTAATGTTTATTAACGGGAAGTTTGAAAAACCGGAAAGTCTTGAAATGCATGCCTTGTCCTTCATATCTTTTGAATGCATTAACATATAGAGAAATCATTCACAAATATTTTAAAAGCTAATAGAAGATCTATAAGACGATACATTACTTTATGAAATTAATTTTAAAGACATCACGATTGCCGGAAGAAAAAATGTGAAATTAGGACTTAAAACTTTAATTTTCGAAATCTATAGGATTGTGCCCTTTTTGGGGTTATTGGGTAAAATGTTGTTGTTCCTTATAGGTGGTATTCAATGATTTTCTTTCTCGAGATTTTCAGACAAGAAAACCATATATTTATTTCAATTAACATTCCATATATTTTTTACGAGACACCAGTTTTTTTTTAATTCTTTTATCTCAAATAACGTCCAATTAAAAAGTCAATTTTATAAAGTCATCTTCAAAACATAATTACAGTAAAGTGAATTCTTATTTTTCTCTTATATTTTCCTTAAAATGTCGATTTTTAGAAAATCTTATTTGTTTCTAAACATAAGAGCTTAATTCATTAAATAATATTGTATACAGTATATTAATTTATTGATGCATTATCCAGGAACAAGCAAGACTTTGAATTAGCTAGACCGTACGCGTACGGTCAGACCATACGCGTACGGTCGGACCATACGCGTACGGTCTGACCGTATGGGTATTTCGAAAAAATACTCGTATGGTCTGGACCGTACGCGTACGGTCTAAATATGCGTATGGTCTGGAACAGATGTATTATACCTATCAAAAATATCACAAACGTAGTTTTATGGATACCAATTCACATCCTAATCAAATGAACGTGTCAAGCTTTGTGACACATTGTTGTTAATTAGCATCAATCATGCAAAATGGTTTGATGTAAAAAAAAATCAAACAAACAAGCAAAAAAAAAAAACCAAAAACAAAACAAAAAAGAAACAATACTCATCCTATTTTTTATCATTTAAAACGAACATTTCCAACACAAGTATTGAAATGTTTGTATTACTTGAATATGACTAATTTCAAGATACTTTTTTGACAGAAAACTACGTTGATCATGCTTTATATCGGGTTCGATATCATTATATGAATACAAAACGGGTTTGTCGGAAAATCGAGAAAAAAAAAACTTTGTACATATGGATATTTAATTGTAAAATTGAACATTTTAATATCTTTCGATATTACTAATAAGGATCCATTATTTTCCAAAGAGTATTAACACAATAATGAGATCTTACATTATTAGGATTAAATTATAACAGAATTGACGCATACCGAATTTAAAATTACAGGGAACAGTTCAATTTCTGTGTGTCGCGTGTGAAGCAGAATATGCTTACCTTTCCGGAAAACCTTATGATACTCCTGTTTGTAGGGGTTCACAGTATAATTTTCGGTTTGCTTCGTCTTCATCACGATCACGTCCCAGTACAATATTTTCAAGAGTAATCCCCAAGAGTAACAGCCTATTGGAATTTTGTAAAGTTTTGCCTAAATTCTGCCTGAAACTTAAGTATTGATTACATTGTATTTGTGACTCGATTGCCCAGGTCAATTAACATGTCTGATAAGGTACGTGAAGTAAAAGCACTCACAGATTTAGCCACAGACCTCTATGGAGTTGCATTGTGTGCATGATGAAGGAAGATTACCTCTAAAACTTTCTATGATATTTCCTTTCGGTGTAAGTGATCACTGAATGGAATATACGTAGTTCATGCCATAGTATGGCCAGTTTATTGACAGCCTATGTTTTTTATGAGACTACATAATATATGTATATATTCCGTTTTAAGTTCGGTAGTTCTGTCAGAGACAATTAAGGCATTTGCATACGTCTTTGAATCTGTTCAGATGTTTTCGACTACAGATTTAAACAGGTTCATATGATATTACATTACACACAATCCTGTCTTCTTGAGTAGACCAATCATGGAATAGATCTGAATACGCATCTTAGGTTCTTTTAAGAATATTTTGAAAAAAGGAGAACGTTTCGTCATCCACTTTTCAGTATAATAGTTTTGTTAATGAATACTTCTAAATGATACAGAGATTGATTGCTGCAAGTGACACCACTTTGATTCTGGCATAAAGAATAATGACGAACCCTTTTTACGCGGGGGTTAATGTTCCCTGTCTAATGATGAGCAAGCTAGAAAAAATGCCATGCAGTCACTCTATATTTTTTTGTCTTTTTTTATCCATTTAAGATGAGGCGGACAAGATTAAGGGAGACCGGGAGAAAGGGGGCAGGAGAAGGGAGACAGGTCCAGGAGAAGGAAGACATAACTAAATACCGAAGTTACTGTGCATTTAATTTCTGCATATGCGCATTTCGACAACGTATGTCTCTTCAGTGCAGATAAAATCCAAACGTTAGGAAGACCTTTAAAAACTGATAGAGAACAAATAAACAATATGATCTAAATGTAAAGCAAAAAAAAAAAAAAAAAAAAAAAAAAAAAAAAAAAAAAAAAAAAAAAAAAAAAAAAAAAAAAAAAAGAAAACAGCTAAGGACAGAGCTTTGCGTGATGGAGATACTCCTTTGTTTTCAACAAAATTTACAAAAATTTCGATATTGCAAGGTTCAAAACAGAATCGGCTTTCTGGTCAGCACCGAAGTACTGACTACTAGGCTGGTGAATACCCTCGGGGACTAACAGTCCACAAGCAGAGGCTTCGACCCAGTGGTAACAAATAACTTAATATGGGAAGGCGGGAAAAAGAAGTGGGAAGGGAGAAAAGAAAATGAAAGGGATACCGTGAGAAAATGGGAAGAAAAGAGAGGGGCGAGTGAAAGGAGAGACACACCCTGTTCGCCCCCTCATTTTACTTGACATTTTTTTTCCATTTTCGAAGATTAAATGTATAGGCCCGGCACCTGAATCGGTTTTCAGGGGCTCAGGCTACAGAGCTGCCGAGTGCGTCCCCATGGCCAGCTGGTGGATAGGGAAATACCCTGTCTATGCGGGATAGTCAGGGCATAATACGGAAAGCGAAGCATAATAGCCGAACTGTGTGGAGAGACGCCATACTCCATGAAGTATAAAGACCCCTTCTATATTTTTCTAAAAAGAGCAGAGTCACTTGGTCTCGTATAGAAGGCTAAATTTCCTGCCCCTACCCATACTCCCCTTTTCCAGTGGCTATCAAAACTCGCTGCCCGGTTGTCCCTTCCACCTTTATTTCTGTCTTCTTTTACTTACAATTTTTTTTTATTTGATTAACTTGTTCTCGTCCTATTGCTCACTGGAAGTTAAACTCTAACTAAGCAATCAATCAATCAATCAAATGTATCAGCAGTCCGGACTCGATTATTCTAGTGTATTCTAGATAAAACATAAAACATTTGATCATAACCTCTGAAACTATTTAGATGCAAACTGAATCAAACCTCACATTGAAGTCTTTCCGTCAACGCCAAGCATAAGACTCTATGTCAAAAATATTGTGATCATCACCTTTGATAGTACTGACGTAATTTGAAGCATAGAACGTATTGATAGTACTGAAGCAATTTTAAGCATAGAAAGTATGAAGATAATCTCCTCTGAAACTATGAAAGCAAATTGAACCAAAGTATACATGAATGATGTATAGATTTCTCTATGATCTGACAATAAACATGTAAATATTTTCAACAGCATTGGGCATGATTTACCACTGAAATCATGGTAAATGCATACTTTGATCATCTTTTCAACTGTCACATAGCATTTGTTGAGTAATTATTTTTATTGTTCTTACCTGGTAAGCAAAATCTAGCAGAAATAGGTTTATTATTTATTTAATCTTTTGTAAATTTGTATTTCCAGGATACCAGAAAAGTGGGGCAAAGCTGGATCACTGACCCATTGGATAAAATAATGACAATAATAATACAAACAAAATGTAAATTAATTCGCAGGGTTCCTTAATATGCGTCACGTAGATTTTAATTGACATAAAAAAGTTTACATACAGCGCTAAAAGTATGGAACAATCAATGATAAATATGCGCATACAATATACATTGATAGCTTCTAGAACATGACGATCTCTTGTTTACTTTTTAAAAAATTTTCCTGGAAAACTCTCATCTCGAAAGTCCCATAATAGAGACTCGTGATCAAGTCCTGCAAGCTCATTTTACTAGTCAGTGGTATACATATCTGCATTCTCAAACACACGAGAACTCTAATGTGACCGTTTTATAATACAACCACTGAAATTTTGTACATCCATAAATCCTTGGTCACCTGGTAACCGATGTTTATTGTGGTTTGTTTATTGCCACCAAAACTTTACTTCACATGTGCAAGGTGTGGCACACGCCTGTACATGTATTACAGATAATCGTAAATTAATCTACCACACACAAGTGACTTTAAGATATTTACACCTTTGAGAATGCAAAAGGTATTATTATCACCAAAACAGTGTTTAATTTGTTTGTATAATAGTCTAAAAGGGTGTATTTTGAAAAGTAAAACAAAACTACTATGTATTAAAACAAGCGCAATATATAATTTATTCATATATGCTGTATATATGTATTCCACAGAAAATGAATGCCTGTTTCTTGTGATAAAACCTTTACGCTCGTGTCTCGACTAGATAGATCACTATAAGCTTGATATCCCACATGCATGGATATTACAAGATATGTGGTGGTTTATCATTTTCTCTTTCAAACTTATATATGGCAAGTGTAACAGTGTTTTTATTTCGCTACAAACATTCTTGCCGGAATACATGAACTACCGTTGAATATTTAAGCCGGGATCAAAATACCGTATGTTAGTGTATCACCAAGCACTTGGAATAGCCCACACGCCCGTTACTTCTGACAGAGACATATAAAATTCTATATGTCTCTGCTTCTGATAAGACTGAAACGTTGTCAAGTAACATGATTTTTTCAGAAATGGGGTCAAAAAGTCAATTTATTAACCCGAATACACAAATTCAATCGGGGACTAGTTAAATGTATATTAAGTTTTAGCTTCAATAGACAGTAGAAGATTCAAGAAAGTAAGATAAAATGCGTCTGTTTGTTCCTTGCATAGTTTTTTTCATATCCTCTTTATTCCGTATAGTTACTAGAAATGAAATATTAATTTGATTTAATAAGTGTACCCGGATAAAAATGTCATGTTGTGAATTCTTTTAAATTTATTTCAAATGCTCATTTGATCCCCCAAAGCTGTTACCAGTCTGTTATTGTGCAAGACTTTTTTGTGTAATGTGAGCAAGCCGACAGCTCTGCGCTAGAAAGAGTCGGACACGTGTGTATATTGAGACAACAGTGAAATATACACAGACAGAATGTTTTACGACTGTGTTACAACCCCGGGGTTACAATATACAATCACCTTCTGCAGGTAATCATTGTACATAGGCAAATAAATTTCTCGCAAAAAGGGAGTAAATGGCATATAAATGATAGATGATCTTATCTTAAAACCGGGCACTGTAAAGTACATAATATATAAATGTAAAATATTTCCATATAAACATTATGAATTATTCTGGGCATATGTACAGTATATACAAAGAATTTTTTAATCGGAAAATAACATTAATATGTAAAAGGCTTTATATCTAGAAATAAAAATAGTACAAAAATAACAATACTAAATAAATAATATGAAAAAGTAAACAAAATGAAAAAAATAATGAATTAATAAAAGCAACGATAAAAAAGAACAATTCTCGATTTCTGTTCAACAAAACGTTTTACTGAAATGAATAATACACCTAAAATAAACGTTTAGTTTTCATATATAATGAATATAAGTTAAGACGGTATTACATTTTTCATTTTGTTAATAAAAATTTCTATTTTTAATAAACAATCATTGATAGTACGACTCTTACAATCTTTGTGATCCTTGATCGCAAGGATTGTGATCCTTGATCGCAAGGTTTGTGATCCTCGATCGCAACGGCTGTGACTCTTGATCGCAACGCTTGTGATCCTTTAATTGTATCTCCTTCGATCATTGATAACAATCGTTGCGATCAATGATGACAATCCTTGCAATCAATGATCACAACACCTGCGATCAAGGATCACAACACCGGCGATCAATGATCGCAAACCTTGTGATCATGCGGTCATTGATCGCATTCCTTGATTGCAATCAATGATCATAACTTTTTTCTGTGATCCTTTTGTGATCCCTTAGTGATCCTTTTGCAGTCAAATTGCCAGGTTGAATATTCCTGGTACTGTATGTCTCGGTTTTCGCGACTTTCGTCGCGGGCGAGACAAAAATGACCTCAGAAGTGGGAGAGATTAGATGTCAGTGCTTATTTCAATTGTCGCGACACAACATTTATATGTTTATTTTCCCAAATTACCTTATAAGACTGAAATATTTTGCATTGTAGCTATTTTCCTTTCTCGCGATACCAAATTTAAGCATCTTGTGTCAAAAATGAATCCAAAAGTGGGAGATATTATATGTTGGTGCTTATTTCAATTGTTGCGACACAAACTTCATATGTATTTTTCCCAAAATTACCTTATAAGACTGAACCATTTTCCATTTTATCTTTTTTCCTTTCTTGCGATACCATATCTACACATCTTTTGTTAAAAATGACCTCAGAAGTGGGAGAGATTAGATGTCGGTTCTAATATTTCAATTGTTGCGACACAACATTTATATTTATTTTTCCAAAACATACCTTATAAGATTGAAATATTTTACATTTTAGCTTTTTTCTTTTCTCGCGATACCAAATTTATAAATCTTTTGTCAAAAATGACCTCAAAAAGTGGATATATTATTTGTCAGTGCTTATTTCAATTGTCATACCACAACATTTACCTTGTAAGGTTGAAATATTTTTCATTTTAGCTTTTTTCCTTTCTCGCGATACCAAATCTACACATCTGTTGTTAAAAATGACCTCAGAAGTGGGAGAGATTACCGGTAGATGTCGGTTCTTATTTCACTTGTCACAACACAACATTTATATGTATTTTTCCCAAAAGTACCTTATAAGATTCGAATATTTTGCATTTTAGCCTTTTCCCCTCTTGCGATACCAAATTTATACATCTTTTGTCAAACATGTACTCAAAAGTGGGAGATATTATATGTTGGTGCTTATTTAAATTGTTGCAACACATCATTTTTATGTATTTTCCCAAAATTACCTTATAATATTAAAATATTTCGCTTTATGGCGTTTTTCCTTTCTCGAGATACCAAATTTATGCATCTTTTCTCAAAAATGTACTTAGAAGTTGGAGATATTATATGTTGGTGCTTATTTCAATTGTCGCGACACAATATTTATATGTATTTTTCCCAAAATACCTTACAAGATTGAAATATTTTGCATTTTAGGTTTTTTCCTTACTCGCGATACCATATTTATGAATCTTTTGTCAAAAATGACCTCAAAAGTGGGAGATATTATTTGTCAGTGCTTATTTCAATTGTCGTACCATAACATTCACCTTGTAAGATTAAAATATTTTTCATTTTAGATTTTCCTTTCTCGTGATACCAAATTAATACATCTTACTTAAAAATGACCTCAGAAGTGGGAGAGATTAGATGTCAGTGCTTATTTCAATTGTCGCGACACAACATTTATCAGATGTATTTTTCCCCAAATTACCTTATAAGATTGAAATATTTTGCATTGTGGCTATTTTCCTTTCTCGCGATACCAAATTTATGCATCTTTTGTCAAAGATGAATCCAAAAGTGGGAGATATTATATGTTAATGCTTATTTCAATGGTTGCAATACAACATTTATATGCATTTTTCCCAAATTACCTTATAAAGACTGAAATATTTTGCATTGTAGCTATTTTCCTTTCTCCCAATACCAAATTTATGCATCTTTTTGGTGCCTATTTCAATTGTCCTCACACAACATTTATATGTATTTTTCCCAAAATTATCTTATATGACTGAAATATTTTGCATTATAGCTATTTTCCCTTCTCGTGATACCAAATTTATGCATCTTTTGTCAAAAATGATTCCAAAAGTGGGAGATATTATATGTTGGTGCTTATTTCAATTGTCGCGACACGACATTCATATGTATTTTTCCCAAAATTGCCTTATAAGACTGAAATATTTTGCATTTTATCTTTTTTCCTTTCTTGCGATACCAAATCTACACATCTTTTGTTAAAAAATGACCTCAGAAGCTTCAGAGATTAGATGTCGGTGCTTATTTCAATTGTAGCGACACAACATTTATATGTATTTTTCCCAAAAATACCTTATAAGATTGAAATATTTTACATTTTAGCTTTTTTCTTTTCTCATAATACAAAATTTATAAATCTTTTGTCAAAAATGACCTCAAAAAGTGGAGATATTATTTGTCAGTGCTTATTTCAATTGTCGTACCACAACACTTACCTTGTAAGATTGAAATATTTTTCATTTTAGCTTTTTTCCTTTCTCGCGATACCAATTCTACACATCTTTTGTTAAAAATGACCTCAGAAGTGGGAAAGATTAGATGTCGGTGCTTATTTCAATTGTCGTGGCACAACATTTATATGTATTTTTCCCAAAAATACCTTATAAGATTGAAATATTTTTACATTTTAGCTTTTTTCTTTTCTCGCGATACCAAATTTATAAATCCTTTGTCAAAAATGACCTCAAAAAGTGGAGATATTATTTGTCAGTCCTTATTTCAATTTGTCGTACCGCAACACTTACCTTGTAAGATTGAAATATTTTTCATTTTAGCTTTTTTCCTTCCTCGCCATACCAATTCTAAACATCTTTTGTTAAAAATGACCTCAGAAGTGGGAGAGATTAGAATTCGGTGCTTATTTCAATTGTCGCGACACAACATTTATATGTATTTTTCCCCAAAAAACCTTATAAGATTGAAATATTTTACATTTTAGCTTTTTTCTTTACTCATGATACCAAATTTATAAATCGTTTGTCAAAAATGACCTCAAAAAGTGAGATATCATTTGTCAGTGCTTATTTCAATTGTCGTACCACAACATTTACCTTGTAAGATTGAAATATTTTTCATTTCAGCTTTTTTCCTTTCTCCCGATACCAAATCTACACATCTTTTGTTAAAAATGACCTAAGAAGTGGGAGAGATTAGATTTTGGTGTTTATTTCACTTGTCACTACACAACATTTATATGTATTTTCCAAAAATTACCTGATAAGATTGAAATATTTTGCATTTTAGCTTTTTTCCCCTCTTGCGATACCAAATTTATACATCTTTTGTCAAAAATGTACTCAAAAGTGGGAGATATTATATGTTGGTGCTTTTTTAAATTGTTGCAACACATCATTTTTATGTATTTTTCCCAAAATTACCTTATAATATTAAAATATTTTGCATTTTTGGCTTTTTTCCTTTCTCGGGATACCAAATTTATCCATCTTTTCTCAAAAATGTACTCAAAAGTTGGAGATATTATATGTTGCTGCTTTTCGATTGTTGCGATACAACATTTATATGTATTTTTCCCAAAAAAAATACCTTATAAGATTGAAGTATTTTGCATTTTAGCTTTTTTCCTTACCCGCGATACCAAATTTATGCATCTTTTGTCAAAAATGACCTCAAAAGTGGGAGATATTATTTGTCAGTGCATATTTCAATTGTCGTACCACAACATTTACCTTGGAAGATTAAAATATTTTTCATTTTAGATTTTCCTTTCTTGTGATACATCTTTTGTTAAAAAGACCTCAGAAGTGGGAGAGATTAGATGTCGGTGCATTTTTCCCCAAATTACCTTATAAAGACTTAAATATTTTGCATTGCAGCTATTTTCCTTTCTCGCGATACCAAATTTATGCATCTTTTGTTAAAAATGAATCCAAAAGTGGGAGATATTATATGTTGGTGCTTATTTTAATTGTCGCGACACAACATTTATATGTATTTTCCCCAAAATTACCATAAGACTGATATATTTTGCATTATAGCTATTTTCCTTTCTCGCGATACCAAATTTATGCATCTTATGTCAAAAATGATTCCAAAAGTGGGCGATATCATATGTTAATGCTTATTTCAATTGTTGCGACACAACATTAAAAAAATTATAAAAGTTTTAGCGTTCATATCACAAACAGGCGAATTTTAAAAAATCATAAAAGTTTTAGCGTTCATATCACAAACAGGCGAATCATACTTCCAAGTGATATTTTCAGAGATTGTGTCGACATATATTTTGATTATTTTCCAATCGTATTAAAAATTTTGTTTGTAGCATCAGAGACATATAATGATAGGTCTCTGGTAGCATTAAACCCCGCATTAACCTTCTTTCCCAGATTCTTTCAACTATGCATCTTTTGTTAAAATGACCTCAGAAGTGGGAAAGATTAGATGTCGGTGCTTATTTCAATTGTCGCGACACGACATTTATATGTACTTTTTTCCCAAATTACCTTTAAGACTGAAATATTTTGCATTGTAGCTATTTTCCTTTCTCGCGATACCAAATTTATGCATCTTTTGTCAAAAATGAATCCAAAGGTGGGAGATATTATATGTTAATGGTTATTTCAATTGTTGCAATACAACATTTATATGGTTCTGTGCTTTGTGTCTGTCTGGCGTCATTGTTTTTGTGTCGAACGTCATTGTTTTCTGTGTTCTCGTTTTTGCCCTGTCTTTGGACTTCGATTTTTGTGAATATCACCCCTTTGTTCCTTCGGTATTCTACTGCCGTTGTTTTATAAGTATTTTTTCCCAAATTACCTAATAAAGACTGAAATATTTTGCATTGTAGCTATTTTCCTTTCTTGCGATACCAAATTTATGCATCTTTTGTCAAAAATGAATCCAAAAGTGGGAGATATTATATGTTGGTGCTTTTTTTTATTGTCGCGACACAACATTTATATAATTTTCCCCAAATTACCTTTAGTTATAAGACTGAAATATTTTGCATTATAGCTATTTTCCTTTCTCGCGATACCAAATTTATGCATCTTTTGTCAAAAATGATTCCAAAAGTGAGAGATATTATATGTCAATGCTTATTTCAATTGTTGCGACACAACATTTATATGCATTTTTTCCCAAATTACCTTATATAAAACTTCTTCGAAAGGATGTGATAAAGTAAAATATTTTAAAAAATGAAGCAGTTGAATATTGTATTGTCAAAAAATCATAAAAGTTTTAGCGTTCAAATCACAAACAGCCGAATCATACTGCCAAGTGATATTTTCAGAGATTGTGTCGATATATATTTTGATTACTTCCCGATCTTATTAAAAATTTTGTTTGTAGCATCAGAGACATAAAATTATATGTCTCTGGTAGCATTAACCTTCTTTCCCAGATTCTTCCAACTGTTACTAATATCGTTGAGATATTGAAATAATCTTACCTTTTTTTAAATCGTTGAGATATTGAAATAATCTTATCTTGAAGGTTGACCGTCGCTTCGAACCATGTGAATATAAGTAGTAACGATAAAAACCTATATATAAATATACCTATATAACAGTCGACTGTCGCTTCGTTTCCAATCGCCATTTTGTCTGTTAACAGAATAAAATCACGTAATTCGTTCAATCACGTGATTCTCTTCACCAATGGGGATTTAGAATCCCCAGCCAATTTGTAAGAGTATTCTTAGATATAGTATAGTAATAATTATTATTTATGGTTGTAAAAAATAGCCACCTACGTATAAAAAGCACGATTAATTTTCTTTATCATTGCTTTATAAGGTTAACACATATTTTCAAAAATGTATTTTACATTAACTTCGATTGCGCCAGTCCCGAGGCGCCATGCAGCTCATTGTCTCTCGTTCACATCGTGTCGCACGATCGTGTATGGTGTATGGTCCAGAGCTACCGAGTACAGAGTATGGGTTATGCAGTATGGTGTATGGTTCATAGTATATGGTGTATGATTCATAGTGTGTGGTGTATGGTTCATAGTGTATGGTGTATGGTTCACGTTGCAACACCATACACCATTACACCATACACCATGAACCATTGAACCTTACACCATGCACCATTGAACCATACACCATTACACCATACCCCATACACCATAAAATGGTTATGTTTTACCCTAAAAGTACTGTAATCATAAGCATCTTCGCGTTATTATATCAGACAATGGTTTCTGGCATGATCATGAAGAGTATATTTCAAAAAAGGCCAACAATGGTTTAAATATTCTTCGATTGTCACTTTTGATTCTTGATAGATTTACACTTTAAAAACTATATCTTCATTTATCAGACCAATTTTGGAATATGCTGATGTTAATTGGGATACTAATAATGTAGGTTGGATCCAAAAATTAGAAAATATTCAAATTGATGCAGCTAGAATAATAACAGGGGGGACAAAACTCACCTAGCATGCAAAGTTATATGAAGAGACTAAGAGGGAGACTCTAACTGATAGACGGAATAATCACAAGTTAATATTTTTTCATAAAATTATTAATAGTTATACTCCAGAATATATATCAGATTTGATACCAGGTCATGTGGCTGACAGAAATTCTCATAATACTAGACAAAATTGTTATTTAGTTGAAATAAGAACTCGTACAAATCTGCACTCTCAATATTTCCTTCCGACAACTGTAAGAAATTGGAACACGCTTGCTAATGACACACGTGATGTTAAAAGTGCTGGGCTATTTAAACGTCTGCTTTCTTCTCAAAATAACAAAGTGCCTATGTATTATTATGTTGGAAGTAGAACTGGTCAAATCCTGCATTTACGCTTGCGCATGGACTGCAGTTCATTAAATTCTCACATTTTCGTCCGTAATTTAGTGTATTCTCCAAATTGTGTTTGTGGGGGAATTGAGACCCCTTCCCATTATTTGGTAACATGTCCAAGACATCGTTTGCCTAGAGAAAATCTCATGACTTCCTTAGCTGATTTACCTTTAAATATTACGACCAAACTACTTCTTTTTGGTTCTAATGACCTGACAGACGATCTAAACACTACGAATTTATAGCTGTTCAAAATTTCACCTTACAAAGTAAAAGATTCTAACTTGACAACCTTTCGTTAAAATACCCTTTTTTTCTTTTTTTTGTGGTTTATATTTTGAATACATATGCTGAACACTATTACTCGTTCTGTTATACTAATCAACTGGAACAAAAAATGGTATATCCTATATATATAACTTGTTGATATCATCTTAGTTCTCTCGTATGTTTTTGTATATTATACGATAATGAACTCTTTTTAAAACTATAGTATCTGATTTAGTAACAACTCTCTCTTTTTTTTATAAAATGATAATTACGTGTTATCTTTTTATGGTAAAACTAAAACATTACTAATGTACTTGCGAGCATGATTGATTCAAGTTCACTTCATGTGCTGTGTGACCCTAGGTGACAGATTTATATAAGCTTTGCTTGTTTATGAAACCTAAAAATGTAATTTAGGTATGTATGATTATATTCTTGTACTGTTCATGTACTGTACATGTCTTAGTCCAATAAATATGTTTAAACCGACAGTTACTCATTGCCGAAATATAACGACGTTTGTAGGGATTTTTGTGAAGCTTAGGAACCCCATAGTAGGCAAGGTGTTATCTTTAGGTGGAACTTGGAGCATATTTATATCGCTGTATTGCTGTTTTTTTCGTCAAAATTAGTACGTTCGAAAGTGTCAGACTTTGCCAATTCATTTTGTTGGACATCAATATCATATTTCTTTCAAATAATTGAAACGTTGTTGGATACTTTATCGACTGGTCAGTGGCGGATCCAGACTTTCTGCTAAGGGGGGGCCCGACCAATATTTTTTTCAAAAGGGGGGGCCCGGAACCCAATTTTTTTAAAAACCCCTAGGAATTTTAAATATTTTCCGACCTAAGGGGGGGCCCGGGCCCACCCGGGCCCCCCCCCTAAATCCGCCACTGCTGGTACAAATACATATTTATTGCTAAGATCTCTTAATTTTAACTTAATTCTGTTTACAGACAGCTAAGGTGGTGACTCTTTATAATTATCTTTATAAAAATTTATTCTGTTGGTGACTTTTGTAATATTTCTATCTTTGAATATATTAAGTTCGTGTTTGTTTGCACCACTTTAAACAATAATTGGCAGCTGCGTCTTTAATAATATCAAAACATGCTTGCCAGTTTATTTTCGAGGTGGGCGATATTTAGGCCCCTTTCTAAAGAATTTTCTAACTTCTTTATCATCGATGATGTTCAAGTTCCACGTCAATACATGTCCACATGGGTCATAGCGATATGGTGACGTTGAACAGAAGAGTAACTGAAAAAAATACTTCTAGTAGACTTTTTGTAAGAAAAGAAACTGACAGGCATGTCCTGGTTGTCAAAATTAACAGGAACAAGTTTTTGAATATCTGGGTCCCGAAAAATGCCTGCGATATCGATTAAATCAATTCCTTTATTTATATATTTAATTTTCAAAAATTGTTTGACATGTTCATCGGGTTAAAGCCGATGATAGCAGAAATCATGAATAATTTTCGAACATTCATAGATTGGACTATTTACAGACATGGTATCACATTCCAAGAGCATTTTTAAAGTTGATTAACAGAAATTGAGCAAAGTTTAGTAAACAAGCCATGCCGCCCATTGTTTTTGAAAACGGTATACAAATCTTTAACATTTACGAGGTTTTTACGTTTGTTTTTTTATGTTGTAATTCACTCTTTGGCCATGTGACCTGCGATGGCGTAATTTCGGAGAAGAAATACTCATGATGTCAATTGAAGCACGCCGAGAAATGTTTCCTTGACCCATGATGACCTAAAGGATATTTGTATCCAAGACAATTCACATTCTCTTCTTGATCTTACAAATTCTCTCTTGGATTGGTCAGGAGATTTTTCAACAATTTCTTATGGTTGAATTTTAATATACTTTCTGTCATGATTATAAATGGAACAATGCTGATATATGTAGGATCTAAACTTTTTCGGGAAAAAAAGGCGATACAGGTGCTCTTGGGTACGTCGTTGTAATGGACGACCAGTTTCACCAACGTACTGAATTTCACAGCCTGGTTTAGTTCAAGGGATCAAATAAACCAGGCTGGGTGTTTGTCAGGATATGTCAACAGGGAATTTGATGGCAAAGTTCCTGCCATTAACATTTGATTTTACAGTATTCTCCTGGAGGCGAGGACAAGTGGCACATTTCCTGGTGTCGCACTTTTGAATTTTAGAAAATCCACGATTGCTCTTGTCAAACACAGAAGCTGTATTGTATCTGGATGTTTGTATGGATTGACATAATTCAGGTATTTTCAAAGGAGTAAGCCTTACTAATGGATTAAGTTCCGAAACAGGTAGAGTAGTTACTTGCGAATGTGAAGAGGCAATCGTGGATTTGATAAAGCGTTTTCTTCAATTGTATTTATACTGTACCATGAGCGTCGAAATATCCATTTTATAAAACTTAACAAATAATGACACTGCAACTCCAAATAAACGGTCATTGCTAATGCATTCTGTAACTTGTAAAAAAGCCCCTAAACACCACAGTCACGGGAATAGTTTTCCCAACTCCACACTGCATTTGTGATTAAAGGGATGAAAAAATTAACGATGGAAAGATAGCAGGAAACACTAACAATGGCCGAACATACAATCACATGTCACAATCAATCGGGGAACCGCACAAAAAAAACAATAAAATGACAAAAGACAAACATAGATAAGGAACTCGGGATAGCCGGACTTGGTACTAGCACTGGCAACAGCCAGAGGTAGGGTTAAACCGGTTTATGGGTATCCAAACCTCCCCTTTCTTTATCCCGTTTCCCTATAGTATAATAAACATACAAATAAAACCCAATATAGGTAGACCACTAACTCTAAGACCGCGATCTTGAAAAGGAAAGAATAGTCAAAACGTAATTTAGAAAGATGGGTCGAGGAGTGCTCGCCGCTAAACTGCCGGCTAGCTCAAGGAGCCTAGTATGCTGGTAAAACACTGTCGCACTTCGGAATAATAATCAAATTCAAAACTTCCCGAAGGGTTTGGTAAAGAATCATCATGGATTTCAATAGACATCGGCAGTATCAGTGAGAGGCCAGTATAATTGTAAAATCTTCAGGTCATTGGATCCCAAAGCCAATTTAACGGAATCATGAAGAATATTTGGTCAATATCACCTATTACGTTAAGAATGTAAGTTATGTCCCAGTTTTTCTGGATTTTTTTATCATTTTTCACATTTTTTAACAACATTTCCGTAAAATCGAGGATTAGAAATGCCTTTAGTAATAAGCTGTTCCCGAGTCGCATTATATGTAGATACCGAATGTTCATATCTTCTATAAAACTTCTTAAATGTGTTTATCAATCTATGAAATCTTTAACCTTGTTGTAATATATTGTTGTAATTAATGCAAGATAGGTCCTTATTTATCTATCAAATAGTGCAGGCAGAATCAGTTTACAGAAATACTACCCGTAGTGGTAGGTAGATATATAAATCTGCAACTCCTTCAAAATTGCAAGTCAGATTCAATTCAAACTTTCATGTTTGTTGGTCATATTCTATTGTTCTGCACCTTGTCCTTCAAATTTGGATTTTACAGGTTATGTTCACCAGGCCAAAAATAACCCATTTCTCAATATGATTGTCAATCTGAAACTTTTTTAAAACTGAATATTTTTAGGATTTTCCCGGATTTCTGTACTTTTTACCTTGATTTTTATATTGAGTATTCCTTTACAAAAATGTGAAGTTTTCCGTATCTCCAGATTTTTGCACTTTCGACACTTTCACCAATGTTGTGAGTCAGATTCTATTCAAAATTTTCTGTAATGTTGTTCACATGATATAGTTATGCATTGTAGCAACCGTTAATAATAAAACACCACCTTATGATATCAATATCATTAGCCGTTGCGGGCGCAAAGCAAAATCATAAAATTCATATCATTATTGATCTCTATTTAATGATACAAAATGCTACATGATATATTTTTTTATGTGCTTGGGCGTTGCATGGCAACCGCCAATGATATAAAGGTACACATAAAATCGTGAGTACAGATAAGCTTTCAGATACAGATGGTAAGAAGATTGTTTTTGTCTTTGGATAATCAAAACGGCACCCTATGCGACAAGAAAAAGATAAAAGGGCGGGAAATCCATTTTGTTCAGAATTGGATTTAATTCTAGCAGAAGGATTGTCTAGCAAGCGTGGAGTTCATTTGTAGTTTAGTAATTTCCAAAATGGTGATTGTTGTTATAGAAACAGAAAAAAGGCTGAAAAACAAAGTGCTCAGAATTTGATGAAATGTTAAAGAGGGGTTATGTTGTAAGTGTGAAACTCATTTATAGTCTTTAAATTTTCAAAATTGCAATGGTTGATATGGCACCGAAAGAAAGGTTGGAAAAAATTACAAATGTACGTTGTATAGTTAGTGTAGAACTTACTTATATAAAAAGTTCTACATGGCTGCCGTTATTATCGAAACAGTACGATACGGGAAATTTCAAAACACTCAAAACCTTGTATACCCTTGCGTGTTTAAATTACACTTTTTTTAAAAACTTTGTGTGCTTGAAATATAGATCTGCTTCAAATTTGTACTTGAATTACAGTCTTTCAAATTGGGTGTTTAAACTGCACCCTTTTTGGCCAAAAAAGCAGAATTGGAATCTTATCATATTTGACTTCTTAGGCGTATCTTTCACTGTTTGATGATGTTCTTTCATTAAAATTACAATAAAGGGCTACGCCGAACGCAGCATGATACGACCGCAGCATGTCAACTACGGAAATTTGAACAAGTGTAATTGAAAGTAAGTATGGCCATACTAAAGAGCTTGACACAATAATTGCATGGCACAATAAGGGATTGACCCAGTAATTAGCTGGACACAAACTAGGGAAAATAAAAATAAGCCCTTATGACTCCTTTTGGTTCTTCTTTGACCCCTTAAAGCTCAAAAACGGTAAGAGCTACACCAAATCCATTGACATACTACTGAAAGCTTATATCAAGTGGAATCCTAAGAAAAAAATCCCATCGAAATCATACGAAAATAACAATTTCACGTAATCTGCAAGTTTGCACTTTTGGCCCCTTCGACCCCTTATAGCTCGAAAACGGTAAGAGCTACGACAAATCCGTTGACACATGATTGAAAGCTTATATCAAGAGGAATCTAAAGAAAAAAATTCCATCAAAATCCAATGAAAAATAAAAATGTTAGATAATATGCAAATTAGCAATTTGGCCCCGTTTGGCCCCTCAAAGCTAGGTAAGCAAACAAGTTACCAAAAATCTAATAGCGGAGTGCTCTGTTAATTTTTCATAGGCAATCCATTGAAAAAAACAGCATCAAAATCGGACAAAAAATTTATTTTTTTTTATTTGGCCCTTTTGGGCCCCATTTATCTCGGAAACGGTACATGCTATGTGAAATCCGTTGGCATTCTCCTGATTGGAAATTTCCTCACGAGCACACTGAAAGAAACCCATCAAAACCCGATTAATCATAAAGATTCTACAGACAAATATGTGAAAACACCTAATTTAACACTTTTGGCCCCTTTTTTAAAAACGGGTGAGGTCATAATGACCAAAACTACTGCAAGCCTTCCTTTTGTACCAAAGAACATTATGTTAAAATTTCATAAGGATTGATTTACTGGAACAAAAGTTATTGACCAAAACCAAAAGTGTCTACTGATGACGACAACGACGACGACGACAGCACCATACCAATATATGACCGCAAAAATTTTTGCGGTCGTATAAAAATGCTAAAGTTGCATACTATTAATAAACAGTAAAATTGTGCTATGTTGTACACGTGTTTCAAGGAGTAACCTTTAAATTTAATAATCTTAAATTAAAGGATATCCTTCAACAAACTCGACTGAATTAAGGAGACCGTTGATACACCATCATCAGCATTATACCTGGACTTAAATGTTTATTGACAACTCCGAACATCTGAAAACAAAACTTTACGACAAGCGCGATGATTCTGACTTTTCAGTCCAGTAGTGAACTACCCGTTTTTGTGCAGCAGCATTCCCACATCCCCGTCATATGGCAACTACATTTCAGAACTTGGTCGCTATTGCCGTGTCTTTAGTTTGTATAGCGACTTTGTCTACAGAGCGAAATTACTGTCCCAAAAATTATAAATCAAGGTAATGATCAATCCCTGTTGCTCTTGTCGCTACAGGAGTTTAAATGTCGTCACCATGAATTGACAGGGTGTTACAATGATTCTATTACAATTATGAGAACAGATATCTTTATATAGATCCAGAGTTCATTACTGGACTGACAAACACCGACTGTGACAAAATCATATTTTTCATTTGGCAGTTTGACGGGTGCCACGCATGGAGCAGATCATGCTTACCTGTGTTTGTCCGTATGTTGTAGTTGTCCACTAGCTTAAGACACTAGTGCTTTTGTCGGGCAAAGGATGACAGTGATTGTAAGAGCACTTTGTCAGTTTAATTGATGTTTGTTGACAATCCCGCACCCATGACCAAGAAAGATGGATGTAGCGTTGCTCGACAATTAGCAAAGAATTCCGCTTAAACCGGTGCTAGGGGCCGTCTTGAACTTACTATGAGGTATGAGCAAAGCTCATTGTTGAAGGCCTCATGGTGACTTCAAGATGAAGAACAACAATAAAAGCGTTGTTCCTTTGCTTGTTTTTTACCAAGTATTTGTAGAGACTTTGTCTCATGTGCATTTACTCCATATCCTTTTATTCACCATTTACCTTTCTGGAGCACCTGATTATACCTCACTGCTAGTGCTTTAGTTTTGTAGGGTGCTTGTTCATTTTTGTTCAGTCATTTTTCAAAATGTAATTGTTTTTTTTAGTCAAGCCGTCCCTATTCGTAGTGGATTTGAAATTTTAATTATTGAATCCCCCTTTCCCCTTTTTGCTTCTGTATTTGTTTGTCGATGGAGCTGGTGGCAGTGGCAAGACGTCATAGGGCGTCGTTATTTATCTTTTGCTGATCAGAAAGGGCTACAATTGATGACCGCGAGTTCTTGAAATGCAGATTCCGAATTCGAATTCAGAGCAGAGTCAGAAATCAAAGTTATACTACAAGTAGACGTTTTGTTTCAGGGGTGAGACCTTTTCTTGTCTTTGATGGTCTGAGTGAGCCATTTTTCCTTTGAAAATGAATCAAGATCTTCGCTATCGTAATTCCGCAGAGTTGCACCCAATAGGAGATTTGTCAGCAATCCTGATAAGCTTTATTTAGTTTGAGAAACTAATTCTGAAGACAAGGTTAATACAACCTGAATTTTCTGTTTGGTAGACGCTCCTCCAGTTTAACAAAAGTTGATATAATATATGCACTGGGTACGAAGGGTGACGCGAGAATGTGCCTTATTCGGAGAAATTGCATTCCTGATTTTCACTTTCTGTGTTTATTTCAAGAAAAATGTATGAAAAATTTTGAAAAAAGAATGAAAACCTAAGCACAAAACCCTATACGCATAAACGCTCATGAACATGTGATGTATAAACTTTATCTATAAAGTCATCCATGTCGAGTATTTAACACATTATTACAAAGAGGCGTAGAAGCAGAGCAAACCTTATCTGGGTTAGTTCAAGTGTTATATTACATTGCCACAAATATTCAATAAACAAGACATTTCCTTTCACAAATATATGTTAACAACTGCGATAAAGCTAAAAATATTATGACGCATAAATTCGAAATGTGAATCTTGTTGATAACAATTTTTGCGTACTGTGACATCTTATTAGCGTCGAAGAAACAACTTGTTGACAAACTTGTTACATATGGTTGCAACATCTATGTCGAAAAAATAAAACAGCTAGACAAAACAAGATCTGATCCAAAGGATTAAATTATGAAGAATATTTTAGCAGACCAAATATAATACATTTGTAGTATTTGTTCCCAGTGGAATGAATGATATGTTTGAAAAGGAAAAAAAATATTCTGCGAACGTTTATAATTGTTTCAAAAAGATCTTTTATTATGCGGAACAATTATACATTTAAAGCTCGACCTTAATGTGTTCCGTGTAATTGTGCTTATACAACTGAGCATCTTTGACCCTTGGAGGTTGCCTAACTTTGACACAAATTTTAAATTGCCAATTTTCATTAAAACTATTTACAAACGTTGCTGGAGACATCATTCTGTTGTAAAGGAAATTAATATATTCACGAAGATTTTAATTAATCAAACTTCTATTGTTTTTGATGTTTAAACAAACAAATTTAATGTCTAACGCAGTTGCATTCATAAGTATAAAGCTTCTGGTTTTATGTGGATGCTTGTTATAATATATTTCTGAGGTATTTTATGGCAAAGTAGTGCTGACGTCATTTAATCATGGATTGGGCCTTTATTCAAATTAATCCCCTGCGTGAGCTAAGCTTTAGGGCTATAAAATTATGGCTATCAAGGCCAAGCCAAAGCAAAATAAACAAAATAGTGTACCCCTACTCATGAATCATATAAATTCAACAAGTGTAGACACAGATACGTCTCGCTGAATATTAACATTGTTCACTACTAAACAGGATAAACTTAATACAGAAGGTTGAGAAAATTGATGCTGATTTCACCTTTAATTTATCTGGTGACATGTATAGAAATGATATTAATTCAAAACAAAACAAGTGATCTGTGAGCCAAAGCTCACTAAAAATACCCCCTCTCTCAGCCAATGAATCATAGAGGGAAAGTGCAAATTTAAGTGTGTGAGTGAACCCAATACAGAAGTGAACATCAAAATTGACTAAGTCAGTTAACAGGAAGTAGTGTCTCGGTTGGTCTGAAAACACATCCCACAATATGGCTGGACTATACAAAGCTTGTGACAAAATTTAAAAGCTGCATCATAAAACAATGTAGAGAAATCCTTGACGAAAAATTACTCCATTATGCCACAATTGCAAGAAGATTGACAAAGTCGGAAAACAGGAAGTAGTATCCGGACAGGTCAGAAAACACATTCCACAATATGGCATGACCATGCAAAGCTTCTGACAAAATTTCAGCTTTGTATCATTTACCATCACAGAGAAAACTTTGACGAAAATTCACTCTATAATGCTACAAGTGTCAAAATTGACCAAGTCGGTAAACAGGAAGTAGTAATCCAACTGGTCAGAAAACGCATTCCACAATATGGCATGACCATGCAAAGCTTCTGACAAAATTTCAGCTTTGTATTATTTACAATTACTGAGAAAACTTTGACGAAAATTCACTCTACAATGCTACAAGTATCAAAATTTATCAAGTCGGTAAACAGGAAGTGGTATCCCGACAGGTCAGAAAACGCATACCACAATATGGCATGACCATGTTAAGCTTCTGATATAATTACAGCTTTGTATCATTAACCATTACAGAGAAAACATTGACGAAAATTCACTCTATTATGTTACAAGTGTCAAAATTGACAAAAGTCGGTTAACAGTTAGTAGTATTCTGACTGGTCCAAAATTGATCCCACAATATGACCTGATTATACAAAGCTTGTGACAAAATTTCAGTTCTGTACCATTTACCATTGCTGAGATAAATGCGACGAAAATGTGTAACGGACGGACTCACAAACACCCACCCACACACACGCACGCACACACACACGCACGCACACACATGCACGCACACACAGACTGAAAACAGATGGGGAGCGGGGGATATAAAAAGACAAAAAAAACAAACAAAAAACCCCAAAACATGAATGTTAAATATATAACTTTCAATGACCCACGAAATTGAGGTCCAGATAACATGTCAAGCATCAGTTTGACATGCATCCACTTAGAAGTTACAACTGACCAAATATTGCGAGTATTGGTGAGTATATATTTGTGTCACAAAATGAACACGAATGTAAAAAAAATGATGGGTGTTCCGTGGAGCACTTGTGTCGCCTGCACTTTTAAAGAGCTATTTTGGCTCAGTTAACCTCTAGAATCCGTAAAATTGATTTTAAGTATGAGGTGCACAATTAGATCAGGTGAACAACATATCCTGCAAGTTTGGTTGGAATGACTTGCAGTTTTTCAGGAGTTCAAGATTAACCAATTGAATAAACTGAGAAAAGTGTAACGAAAATTTGTATCATTGACCATATTTGTAGAAAATATTTCAAGTCGGTAAACAGGAAGAAGATGTCAGACAGAAATGAATTTGATAATCGCAATATGGAATCCCATACTTAAGCCACATTCACAATTTCAAGTGGCTGTAATTTGTAGTTGATGAGAAAAGTGTTACGAAAACTTGTACCATTGACTATATTTGTTGAAAATCTCTAAGTCGGTAAACAGGAAATAGATGTCCGACAGACCTGAATTCAACAAGCGCAATATGAGACCCCATACTTAAGTCACATACAAAATTTCAAGTGGCTGTGATTTACAGTTGCTGAGAAAAGTGTTACGAAAATTTTTACCATTGACAGTACTTGTTGAAAATATTCCAAGTCGGTAAACAGGAAGTAGTCGTCCGACAGACCTGAATTTGATAAGCGGAATATAGAAGCCCATACTAAAGTCACATACAAAATTTCAAAATGCTGTGATATGTAGTTGCTGAGAAAAGTGGGACGGAAAACGCAAACGACGACGATGACGACGACAACGCCGCAAGACGACTAAAGTGATCCCTATATGTCGCCACACACTACGTGTGCAGGCGACACAAAAATTAACGAAGTCACTGAATCATGAAATGAAGGTCAAGGCTACTTCTTAGACTGGCATCTACCCACCAATATGTAACAACAAAACTTATATGGAAAGTCCAGCTATTACAATTGCTGAGAAATGCGCATAAATGCCAATGAAGGGCTACGCCGAGCGCAGCATGATACGACAGCAGCATGTCAACCAAAGAAAACAAGTGTAATTTAAAAGTGAAAGTGGACACAGTGAAGAGCTTGACACAGTAACGTGATGGACACAATAAGGAGCTTGACACAGTAATTAGCTGGATGCAAACTAGGAAACATTGAAATTAGCCCTTTCGATCCCTAAAAGTATGGAAATTGTAAGAGCTACGCTAAATCTGTTGACATTCTTCTGACAGCTTACATCAAGATGAATTACAAGAAAAAATGTCATTGAAATCAGAATAAAAATAACAATTTTAAATATTTTCAAAAATTGCAATTTTGGCCCCTTTGACCCCTAATAATTCAGAAACAATAAGAGATACCCCAAATCTGTTGGTATACTACAGAAAGCTGAGAAATCTAATGAAAATCTAATCGAAATCTGATGAAAAATGAAAAAAAAGTCAGGTAATCTGCATATTTGCAATTTGGACCCCGTTTGGCCCCTTATATCTCCAAAAGGAAACAAGTTATCAAAAATCAAATAGATAATTTTTCTTAAGGAATCAATTAAAAAAAACTGCATCAAAATCGGACTAGAAATAAAAAAATATGATTTTTGAGAATCGCCCCTTCTGGGCCCCATTTATCTCATAAACGGTACATGCGACATGAAATCCGTTGGCATACCACTGATTGGAAATTTCCTCAGTAATCCAATTAAAGAAATCCCATCAAAATCTTATTAATAATGAAAATTCTACAGCCAAATATGTGAAAACACCCAATTTTGCCCTTTTTGGCCCCCTTTTTAAAACGAGAGGGACCTCAATGTCCAAAACCCACCAACACCTTCCGTTAGTGCAAAGGAACATTGTGTTAAAATTTCATAAGGATTGATCAACTTGAACTTAAGTTACTGACAAAAAACAAAAGTGTCTACAGACAACGACGCCGACGCCGGACGACGACGACGACAACAGCGTCATACCATAATACGACTTCAATTTTTTTTCCGGTCGTATAAAATAAACAAAGCCACTGAACCATGAAATTGAGGTCAAGGTTATATGACAGTTGTCGGACTGACATGTACCCACTAAAATGTAACAATCAGCTAAGTATGATATGTCTAGGTGTTGCAATTGCTGAAAAATGGACTTGAATGTAAAAAATTAATAAAGTCGCTGAACCATGAAATTGAGGTCAAGGCTACATGACAGGTGTCAGACTGGTATGTACTAAAAGAAGTAACAATTAGCCAGGTATGATCTGTCTAGGTGTTACAATTGCTGAGAAATGGGCATGAATGTAAAAAATTATTATAGTCACTGAACCATGAAATTGAGGTCAAGGTTACATGACAGGTGTCAGACTGGCATGTACCCACTAGGTTACAGCAATACCACAGGTATCTTGTCTCTACACATGACAATGGTTCAGAAAGTGACTTGAATGTAAAATTATGTCACCAAATTTACAAATTCACTGAGCAGTGCAAATGGGGTCGAGGTCAATTAACAAGTGACAGACTGGCATGTACCCACTAAGATTAACTAAGTTAACTAAAAATCACACCTCTATGCATTACAAATCCTGAGAAAAGGACTTGAATGTAAAACCATGTTGCAATTTTTATGAAGTCATTGAACCATGAAGACAAGGTCAAGGTCATCTGAAACATGTGATACTGGAAAGCTCACACTATTAGCTACCTGTGGACACAAGACGTTGTAAATAAGAGATGTGCTTTAAAAGTTATTAAAGTTTTAGCAAAGTTTACGCCGCTGCCGCCGGAGAGTAATACCTATGTCTCGCTCTCAGCGACTTTCAACCGAATTGCGCATTTGTGAAGTATCATTTTACTGAGTAATATGCTTGTTGACGATAAATACGATTGTTAAAATAATGTGTCTCCTCTTTTGAGAGGGTAACCTGTTGTTTTTGTTTTGATCATCTGTCGTCCTTAGGCCATTGTCTGTCTGCATGTAACACATATTGTGGGCGCCACTTCTCTTACATCTTTTGATACGATTGCGTCCAAACTTTACAGAACTTCAAGGGATTGTTGACCACAATGCCAGTTGGCATATTGTGATTTCAGAATCTTCGATCTTTTTTTTCTCAGGGTTTTGACCCTTTGTACTTAAAATTAGTAAAATTTAGTTTATGGGCACTACTAAATATTTAGTCCGATTTATCTTAGTATCGTGATTGAACTACTTTCAGAACTATTGAACCTCGCCCTGTTTCATCATTAACTTGCAATATCTAAATTTAGGATAATTTTGTTAAAACCTAAAGATTATCTCCCTCTTGCATAGCTCTGTCATTAGCTGAATTTGGCTTTCCTTTTTAATAGATAGATCCTATAAGTAATCATACCCCCGCTCCCCATCGGGGATAGGGGGTATACTGTTTTCAGTCTGTGTGTACGTGCGTGTTTTTGTTGGTCCGTCCGTAACACATTTTCGTCGCATTTATCTCAGCAATTGTAAAAGGTGCAGATCTGAAATTTTGTCACAAGCTTTGTATAATCATGCCATATTGTGGGATGCATTTTTGGACCAATCGGAATACTACTTCCTGATTACCGACTTTGGTCAATTTTGACACTTGTACCATTATAGAGTGAATTTTCGTCAAAGTTTTCTCTGTAATGGTAAATGATACAAAGCTGAAATTTTGTCAGAAGCTTTGCATGGTCATGCCATATTGTGGGATGTGTATTCTGACCTGTCGGGATACTACTTCCTGTTTACCGACTTGGTCAGTTTGACACTTGTAGCATTATAGAGTGAATTTTCGTCAAAGTATCCTCTGTAATGGTAAATGATACAAAGCTGAAATTTTGTCAGAAGCTTTGCATGGTCATGCCATATTGTCGGATGCGTTTTCTGACCTGTCGGGATACCACTTCCTGTTTACCGACTTGGTCAATTTTGCCACTTGTAGCATTATAGAGTGAATTTTCGTCAAAGTTTTTTTCTGTAATAGTAAATGATACAAAGCTGAAATTTTGTCAGAAGCTTTGCATGGTCATGCCATATTGTGGGATGCGTTTTCTGACCTGTCGGGATACTACTTCCTGCTTACCGACTTGGTCAATTTTGACACTTGTAGCATTATTCGTGAAAGATTTCTTGTGTATGTAGTAATGATTTGATATTTTGTCTGAGGCTTTAGTGTAACGGTTGTACCGTGTCTCCCCGTTTCAAGTCTGTCACTCATCTACTTCCTGTTTGCCGATAACATTGATTTTTTTCTATTATAGCCATATGTTGACATTTTTCGTCAAGGATTTCTCAGCTTGTGTATGTAGTAATGATTCGATATTTGGTCTTAAGTATAATGAGTTGCACCGCGTCTCGCCTTTCCAAGTCTGTCACTCATCTACTTCCTGTTTGCCGATAACTTTGATTTTTTTCTATTATAATAACCATATATTGACATTTCTCAGCTTCTGTGTGTAGCACTGATTTGATATTTGGTCTGAGGCTTTTGTGTGCTTAGTTGTATTGTGTCTCCCTTTTTCAAGTCTATCACTCATTTACTTCTTGTAGACCTGAAATTTTTGTCACAAGCTTTGTATAGTCATGCCTAATGTAGGATGCGTTTTCGGACCATTCAGGTAATTACTTTCTGTTTACTGACTTAGTCACTTTTGACACTTGTAGCTTTATAGAATAATTTTTAGCTGAGAGAGGGGGTATTTCTAGTGAGCTTGGGCTCACAGATCACTTGTTTGTTCTCTTTTAGCTTTTGCATATTTCTTTTTATGGATTTCCAAATGTTTTGATTTGATCTGCACTGAAGAGAGATAAGTTGTCGAAAGGCGCATATGCAGAAACAAAATTCACAGTAAATTCGGTATTTTGTTATTTAACACGCAGCTTTTCTCTCAAACTGCTTCCACTTTTTAGCATATATTTACTTGCCTTTTTATGCATTTTGCTTTCATTTCTATGACAACCAGTTAACAAAACGGAAAGTTCTATCAAAGTCATTATTTCAACAGTTTTATCAAAATTTGATATAATAATTATGTAATCTAAATGAGAAATTCTTTGATGTCTTACAAAAATGTAAAATATCTTAAAATATCAGTAACTTTGGTATTTGGTTATTGAACAAAATATTCTTCCTTTTTACATGCCTTATGCTATCTGACGCATAATATTATATAAACATTCACATGTCCTTGCTCTATCAGACATACTTATGTCTTAAAACCGGCAGGAAAAACCGAAGGCATGACAAATACGTTAAATACAAATGTCAAAATCCAGAGAAAAGGCAATAATGAAAACAAAAAACAAAGAAATCGGAAGATCAAAGTAGCTAGACATCAACGCCAACCCAAAACATTACAATCAAAACTACAGTGCTCATCGTGTAAACTTCCATTAGACCGATAGTGACATCAGGTGCTCAGAAAAGCTGATGGACCAATTCTTTTTATTCAATGATGTTTTTGGCTAGCTATTGAGGCTTGTTTAGGGGGGTCCCAATATCCCATATCCCAGTAAGTCTGGACAAAAATATCCCTTTGAAAATTGAAGATATCCCATTAATTAATGAAATATCCCGTTTTCCATAGACAAATATCCCATATCCCATTTACAAAAGTGGCAAATATCCCGTATCCCAGTATACCCTAAACAAGCCTCGCTATTCTTTTTTGAGACAGGTGTTTTTTTTTGGGTTTTTTTTTTTGCTATTTTTTAGTCTTTGTTGAGACTACATATTCGACACTATTCAATCAACTGTAAAACAAAAACTCAAAACACCGGACAGGTGGATATACTGATGCCAAGAAAGCAAGAAAGCAAAATTTCACAACAAGGAAATTAAAATCACCACCTTTATTTGTCATTTAGAGCCAGATTTTCAAATGTCCATCTTCGTCAATGTATAGCAAAAGGCCTAAAAGCATAAGTAGGTGTATCATAAATCTGTAAAATTCAAAGTTCATTATGACAGATCTAATAAAGAGAAAGTAAATAATTGAAGCAGTGGAAGCTGAATTCCTTAAAAATTTCAAATTCTTCTAGTTCAGCTTAGGAAAACGAGAGGAAATGACGTAGAATTTCTTACAAGAGTGAAAGGTATCCTATCTTTAATTTAAATCGAATT
Source organism: Modiolus philippinarum (assembly GCA_002080025.1). Lineage (NCBI taxonomy): Eukaryota > Metazoa > Mollusca > Bivalvia > Mytilida > Modiolidae > Modiolus > Modiolus philippinarum. The sequence continues at coordinate 61,770 of MJUU01002303.1, forward strand.
GAAGTACTTTTTCTACAATGAAATACAAAAGCAAACGTCTGCAAACCTATATACGTGTGCAGCAAAATGGCCATTTGGAGGTACTTTTCAATTAAAACGCCAAATCATTTATTGAGTTAAAAATGGTAACAATTGCTACGACGAACAAATCGCAATGTTAGATTGGACATTTCCAGTGTCAGTTCGCTTCCAGCGACCCTGCTATATATATATTGGTCGGTTTTACACGAGAAACGGACATTTACGTAAGAAAATTGAATCTGTGACTTTATGAAAGGATATCTCATAGCTTAGGATTGTCAGTGATATAAATGTACTCCTAACAAAAAGTCTTTTAACTTACATCTACATTAACGGGTAAAACACTGAATATGACATGTACATGTACATCCAATATTGGTCAAAAGGGTTCATCTAAAATATAAAATTCCAATTGGTAAAACTATACGACATTTATTACACAAAATATGAAATATTCATGCAGTAAATTCTATTTAGTTTACATGTCCTTGTATACACTTGAATCTCTATGGTCACCTAAGTAATGGAATTATTGTACTTAATCTTTTCATTAACATATATATCAAAGTATTCCCATATAGTTCTGAATTATAAGTTACCATATATAGTTGCTCAATATACAGAATATATTTGGTGTATCATCCTTATGTGTGACATATGAACATGAAGGTCGTTTGTCATCACAAAAATATGTTGATCTAATACATTGAAACATCACTTACAAATATTCAATCACCAGAATCTTCTATGTCCTCTGTAAGACGTGTATAAAGTAAAACATCTTGGAAATAACCTAAAATTTATAAAAGTAAATATACATTAATCTGTTATGCTTTTTGGGGCTTATTTTTTTATCTACTAAAATGTTAAGTGACCGAAATATTGTCACTCAAGAAAAAATGATAAAGCGAAAGAATTCATAATATCAAAAATATCAAAATATCAAAAATGATGCTTAAGAGTAAATGAAATATGTTTTACCAACCTTAATTCAGTGCCATCATTCAATTCTAAAACCTTTTTTTCTGTGGATAACTACGCCTTTTGTTTATTTGTAATCAGTTTGTTTGCTCTTAAATCGTAAAAGCATTAAGTAATCGTACTTCTAATAAAAGATACCATATGGATGATTGCAAAGAGAATAATCATTTGTTCATATATAAATGCAGTTATCCAAATATAGGACTTCATTGCAGACTAACTTTGTAATTCTTTGTACCTTAAAAACCACAATTGTACAAGGACCTTCAAGAGTTTATCAATAAATCAACAGTTTTCTGCATTCTAATACGGCACCCCTTTCTACAAAAACAGAAAAAGTGGCCGTACGGCTCTTACATTCTGTAAGTCACCAGTGTTGATTGTTCTTGTGAAAGATATAGAAAACTTGTCACCGTGTTGTTTTTGTATATCAAAAAAGCAAAGATTTAGTTTTGTCAATATTATAGATAGATTTTCTCATGCATATTACATAGTCTTTAGCTGGTGTAATCATGTCTATGTACAAGATATATCTTTAAAAGTTCAAAAAGTATTACTAGTATTCAAGGGCTACTTATTGCAAGCCTTCCGCTTTTGAAAATGGTTCTTACCTTCATTTATAAATGTTTAACATATAACATATGTTTAAGAATACAAACGACACCCAAGAGATTTATCTAATATACATCTATTAATTTTGTTTTCATTGACAGGGTCAAGTTTCTCCTCATGTCAATGTTATTAAAGAGAGAAGCTTTCAAAATCGTTATCGTTCACCCGAAGCATCACTTTGAGTTGATAAACAAGTCTTTGGGTCTTCATTTTAACTATGTTGATTGCTGTCAATCATCAAGTATGGACATGATCAACAAAATTTCAAAGGGCTCACTAAAGTATCACTCTGACAAAATTTTTTCCAATAGGTTTTCAATAGTTTAGTGTTTCAATGCATTTCCCTAGGAATTGTTTAACCATGTTCGCCGCTGGCATCCATTTAAGAGGTAAAATATGATCGACAAATTCACAATCCAAGAATCACTGTTTCTAATGTTGGTTTTGCAAGAATCAAAACATTTTTAAACAAGATGTGTTTATGAAACACTTATGCCCGCGATGAGAAGTTTGAGAAGAAACATTTAGAGCATTGAACAATTATTAATGTGCTTCTGACAATTGAAAAGTAAAATCACAACAAATGATGACTGCGTTTGGATACAAACACAGGAGTCACCCAAAAGACCCCCTCCAAACATTATCCAAAGATAATTAAGAAAAATAGTTCATCCCTTCCCCCTTTTTTGATACATTTATAATTAAGTCATTGTGTTCTGTCTATCAGTGTTATCAGTACTCTGATCATTTGATTGCATCGGGATTATATCAATACGGCTTCTTCCACAAAGTGGAGGAGAATTTAAAAGATACGGGGTTCTTCCAAAAAGTTGAGGAATATATAGAAGATATGGATAACATGAGAAAAGGTAATCATCATTTTTAGTACCATCCATCATCACTGATAAATAAATACTGAGAAATAGTATGAAATAGAGTAAACATAAGTGAGGACGGCTTAATTAAAAAATGAAATACAACACTGTCTCTTACTATTCAAAGGATATATAAAATGATTAAGTTTTAAATGAGGAAAATATGCTGAATAATTTAAAGTATCGTTTTGCAATACAAATTCTTATGACATCCAGAAAATTTTCTCAAAAATGAGTTTAATGTCTCTATATTCTACATATACAAAATAAAACAATACAATTTCATTTTTCTGGTGAAATTTTACCGGATAGTCACATGTCAAGGTCAAGGTCACAAGGTCAAATATTTTTGTATCAACTCAAAGGTCTTACAACAAGGAATACACATACAAAATATGAAAGTTCTATCACTTACCATTCAAAAGATATACTCAATGTTAAAGTTTTTATGCAGTTGTTCACATGTCAAGGTCACAAAGTCAAATATTCTGGTACCAATCAAAAGGTCTTGCCACAAGGAATGCACATGCAAAATATGAAATCCATATCACTTACCATTCAAAAGATATACCCAATGTTAAAGTTTATTATTTTTTTTTTACAAAAAGTCCATTACATGTCGAGGTCAAGGTCACGAAGTCCAAAATTCTGGTACCGTTTGGAAAGGTCTTGCCACAAAGAATACACATGCAAAATATGAAAGCAGCATCATTTACCATTCAAAAGATATACCCAATGTTAAAGTTTTTTTGTGGATAAACAGACAAACAGACAGACCCATAAACAGCTGCGCCAAGAGCGCACGATACGCCCGTCCCCACTTTGAAGCAAACTGATTAAATGATTCTTGAAATTAAAAACTCCATATGAACAAGCATGACAAGGGACTTCTGATATGTATCAATTATTTCATCTGATGTTAAACAGTCAAAAATGTATATTGTTTTAGGGGTAGTGATGTCTTAAAATAAAAGAGTATCGATGTGTAGACAGAAATTGCAATTTCATACTTTTTTGAAATAATCAAAGTACTATAACTCTGGAACAAAAAATCCATCGACAAAATAAAACGATAGGGAGCTTCCTCTTGTCATATCCAACAATCCTGTAAAGTTTCAAGAAAAATTATCTAAGTGTTCTCTAGTTAAGAGTACGACATGTGAACGAAAATTGCAATTTCAAGCTTTTTTGAAATAATCAAAGTCCTATTACTCTGTAACAAAAATTCCAACGACAAAATAAAATGATAAGGAGCTTCTTCTTGTCATACCAAACAATCCTGCAAAGTTTCGAGAACGACATGTAGACGAAAATTGCAATTTCAAGCTTTTTTGAAATTATCAAAGTCCTATAACTCTGTAACGAAAAATTCAACGACAAAATAAAATGATAGGGAGCTTCCTCTTGTCATACCCAACAATCCTGCAAAGTTCAAAGCATCATTCTCTAGTTAGAGTACGACATGTGGACGAAAATTGCAATTTCAAGCTTTCTTCAAATAATCAAAGTTCCATAACTCTGGAACGAAAAATCCGACGACAAAATAAAACGATAGGAAGCTTTCTTCAGTCATACCCAACAATCCTGCAAAGTTTCAAGAAAAATGTTTAGAGCGTTCTCTAGTTAGAGTACGACGTGTGGACGCATGGACGGAAAGACGAACGGACGCACGGACGGACGGACACCGGTATACCATAATACGTCCCGTCAAAGACGGGCGTATAAAAACTATATGCCCCGAACCTTCGATTCACGGGGGCATAAAAAGAACTTTGGATGCATTTTTCCACAGGGTCTAGTGTTAAGTTAATTTTCTGACTGGTTGGTATCTTGAATGTAATACACCATCATATTTATAAAGATTACTACTTAAGGTAGTTCGAGCCTAATAAAAATATCAGACAGAATTTTTTTTATTTTAAGATATTTTGTAGTTCTTAGCCCATTTGTTCAAAAAATAAAATAAAAATGATATGTCACCGATCATCTTTTCCTGTAATCAGGCTTTGAAAATCAGACCAAATTCAGTATTTTTCAGCAATATTTACAAAGAATATATAGGGAACTGTGAGAACATGCTTATTGTTTAGCTTTCATGTGAAATAAACACCAGATAGATTTTTTTTATTTTTTGACATTTCACAGGTATACATTTCAGCTTTAAGTTGAGGTAATAAAATCTATATGTCACCGTTTGATTATGAAAAATATTTTATATAGTTTACGAAACAGACAATATTTATGGTAAAAGGGAGCTAATTGGCGGGAAAATGTATGTCAATCCATTATGACGTCACAATGAAAATGCCAAATAAGGAATATTCCGGCTTGAAAATCCAGTCAATTCCGCATCCGACTTGTGTTTCGCAAATGCGTTAATTGAATGCGCCGTGTATAAGTGTCGATCTACCTTAAAGACTATTATAAATTCGTTTCGTTAAAGATTGTCAAAATACTTTATGTGGTTTAGAATTTTATTGAATACATTTCCTTAAAGCTCTAGGGTTATATAGGGCCGATGACCATCTTACAAAGGGCACAGTTTCCTTTTAACCCGTTTTGGATGTTTTAGCTGTTTTTAGTGTGTATATTTTTGTTTAATTTTACCTTTTAATTATGGCCTACCTTACTATTTTTACTTTGTTTATTTACGTTAATTTATGTCCATTGCACAACATATATTTTTATATTCTCATAAAATATTAGAACAAAGAAATATAAAGGCCATATCATTACTAGCAAGTCAAATTAGTACATTTGAAGATTTGCCGGTATCAACAAGTCGTGCTCTATGTTTGCCCGGAGAGAATAATGCGTCCGGATAAAATAAACCCCCAAACTTTCAATTGCCAAATGAATACCGAAGCAATGACCAAAATATCAGAAATCCAGAATACATGGCAATATCGGATCACACACAAAAAAACACATATTACAACACAAAAATATACTTCTATAACTATTGTAAGATCGCCTTCACTTGCAGTAACCCCCAAAACTTAAGTACATAGAAAAACAAAATGAGAAAAAGAGTTATTATATCGAAGTAATTTTCGAATGGTCTCAGTAGGAGAGAAGATCGCTCTTTGAACTCTATAAGGACACTATTTGAATTGGGCCATCCATCTCAGAGGACGTTAGGCTTATATTATGACCTAAAAACCATAGCAAGTAAGACGAAGAAAAAGTGATAAACACGTCTTAATCTAACAATTTTGTAATTTTAATCAGAATTCTAAATATTATTGTTGTTTCCTCTTTTTAGCAGTCGGGGGGGGGGTGCTACGGAATGTATTTGCTATGTGAATTTACACATTCAACCTCTCTATGGTCACGTTTCCTTTCCTGTCATTAAAATAGCACTTTTAAATAACAAAAAAACTAATATTTATATCATTGCAGGTGCAAATGAATTGGAAACAATCTTTCCTTCAAGCAAGAGCCTACACCCCATGAGGAACATGAAGTTAACACCACATACTTCACATATGGTTTTTGCAAATTACACTTTGTTTGTAGTTTATTCGGTTAAAACATTTATACAATTCAGTTTTACTTGTAATTACAAAAGTTTTCAATCAACCATTTTATACCGACAATCTTTTGGTTGCAAAATACAGATGGAAAATTAGTGATGTTGTCAGTTTTCGACCCTAATTTTGAAGTTTGGCTCGAGTGTTTGCAGTATCTACAGTGTATATTTTAAATGTCTTAACAGATTTATAAACTATGATAATACCTTCATTCCGTAAAGTAATAATTTTGACAAGACTGTCTGTCTTTATTATTTTTAAATGTAATTGAACTCGCATGGTTGGTTAATCCTTCGCTTCGAAATTGACACCCCGCACTTCACATAACCGACACCCCAAATGTTCCGTTTGACGCGGTGAATATATTACTCCCCTTTGGGTAGTTGTCTCTTTGACACATTCCCCGTTTCCCTTCTTTTTTCTATTCAAGAAAAAAATTTGAAAAGTTTGACCATAAGATTTTTTATCTACAGTTCATAGAAACATCCCTGTCTTAAAGGTCTTAAATTCTGTTCAGAAATCACCATAAGGTGTATACTACTGAACTGTTTATTAATACGAAACCAGCCTTAATTGCTAAATTGTTTCTTAGAAACTTGCAGATCTGGATTTTTATGTAAAAAGAATATATCTCCTCCTACCCCAGGTGTACTTCCTTAAGAAACTTTAGAAAATGGAAGGTCGTAAATAAAAAAAACTTGAATATATATCAAATGCCAATTCCATTCTTCCTCTGTATCTCACTTGATCCTAATATGATAATCATACTATAACAAATCCGATTCTGATTATCGCAAAACATTCAGTGAATGAACGAACAACGCAGTAATTCACTAATGCGCGCATTTCGATCATGAGTTGAGTATTTCGATAATCAAAATCTAGGATTAGTTATTGTTTTTATTATATGGATCAGTTCCCGCATATAAATGGTTTAATTCAAGATAATTTTCATGAACTACGTTTTCCATCTTAATCCGCCGAGACGTTTACTTAACAACAACGTTGACGGCATCTGTTGTGACGTCACTTCCTAGAGTGAAATTATGGAAATTAATTATCACTTTTATTTCACTGAGAAATTTCAATCTTTCACCATCACCTATATATTATTAGAGGTTATCCTCCCTATAATAGGACTTTTTCAAGGGATGTTTATTACTGAACAGCAAAATACTACTCCTTGGATATGACAAACAACGCTAAAAAGCGGTCAGAGCCATCCGACTTTTTCTTAAAGGCACGCCTAATTTCCTTATTGTGTTATTGAATGACTTTAAAAAGGATTGGTTATTTCGCATTTCTTGTTTATATATTTAAGATAATTGCCTACATTACGTAAGTACATTGGCGCATTTTAATAACTCTACATACTTGAGATAAATATCTGGGGTTTTAAGTTTATACATTTCTCCATCAATCATAAAATCCAAGTTTAATTCACTATCTCCTGGATCATTGTCTTCTGTGGCCCTTAGATGTAAACCGGTTACTTTGCTGTATTCTACAAAATCTTTAACAGTATTAAGCTGAAAACAAAAATTGTATTTACTTGACAATAGAATGACATTATATGCTATATTAAGTACAACATCGATTATGAACTTTCAAAATTTTATTTGCAACTTTTTGTAGACATTTATTATCTGATAAGTAATTTGTTTTGGGATTACTTAACAGTAGATTTTCAAATTAGAATAATAAATAAAAATGTACAAATAAGCAGTGACTAGCTATAAAATATTCGTAGAATTTATTATACAACCGTCCATATTACTGCATGTGATATATGATAGCAGCCTTTTATTTTTATTTTTTTTAATTTATTTATTTATTCATTTATTTTTTTTTTTTTGTTCTGTTTTGATTTTGTTTTTTGTAAAATATTGTCTTCGGAAAACAATACAAAGTGTATATCTAGTATTACTCATGTGAATGTCGATTTATCGTGCAAAGAAAGTACTTCATTCACCGTCCTTTATACATTGTAGAATTTTCAAGAAAGGCATTTATGTTAAACGTAGAAAATATTACATTATATATAAAAGATATTTGATAAAGATAGCCCTTTTTTTGTTGAATAACCAAATAATATTTTGAACAGTTAAATGTTTAATATCACTTGAAAAAAACAATGATAAAAATGTGTTAGAAACAGTTTTTTAATATAAAAAACGAAATTGCATGTCATTTCAACATCATGTTGGTTTTTAAACATATACCATGGTCTTCACCTTGTAAACATACTTACGTGCTCGTTTGTTAGTTTGCCAACGTTTGCAAAATGCTTCAATGCACCAAGTTTGCCATATTTGCTATAGGTTAGCACGTCAAATTGGTCCTTGTACTGTGGTTGTTCGTCTTTGAGATCTTTTTCTAGCTTCATGTCATATGACAGACTAAATATACTGGTGATTCTTTTGTGTACTGTTACTATAAAAAAACACCCTGTATGTATACGACTACCATATACACTCTGGAAAGTGACAGTGAACGTTCAATATTGAAAATAACGGAGATGGATATTTAACAATGTGGAACATTTTCCTAAATATAAAACATTTTTGAACATTTTAGCTTTGTAAAGATTTGCATTATGCAAAACCCTAAAAGAGAAACACAATATTGCATTATTTCTGAATAACTGATTTTCTTTTTCTAATTGTGCTCTACTGCAATAATCAATATCTTCTTTGTGAAGGAAAAGACAATGATTTAGTACAAAATCAGCAGCCTATTAAATATAATCAAAACAACTGACAACTAAGAGGACAAATTTCATTGATACCCGAATAAAAACCCCAACAAAATTACCAACGGTAAATACTACATGAAAAGAGAAGTAGCATTGGGTTCCCCCTTAAAAGAAATCTTCTTTCCTTTCACACATGACGTCCAATTTATCAAATGCATTATAATGATCACTATGTCGCGTATTGGCCATATGGAAATTCATCAGCATGGACATATGAGATACATTAATTATATCGGACCTATATATCGAAATTAATAAGCAAGGACATATGAGATACAGATGTTATAAGGCTCTGTGGTGATCACAGACACAGAGATACAGAAGTTACAGGATCCTCTCGAAAACAACTGGCAAGGAGAAAAATAAGTTATAGGACTCTTTTGAAATGCATCACAAAGAAAATATAAGATACAAATGTTATAGTGCCCTCTGGAAATGCATCAGCAAGGACATATGATATATAGAGGTTTTAGGATCTATGGAAATGCATCAGAAAATGACATACGAGATACAAATGTTATAAGGCCCTGTGGAAAAGCATTAGCAAGGGTATATAAGATACAGAGGTTTTAGGATCTACTGAAATGGATCACAAAGGACATATGTGATACAGATGTTATAAGGCCCTATGGAAATGCATTAGTAAGGACATACGAGTACAAATGTTTTAGGATCTATTGAAATGAAGCAACAAAAAATGAGATAGAGAGATACAGAAGTTATAAGGCCCAATGGAAATGCATCCGCAAACAGATATGAGATTGAGAAGTTTTACCGGCCCTATCAAAATACACCAGCAAGGACATGTGTGATACAGTAGTTATAATAACCTATGGAAATGTATCAGCAAGGACATACGAGATACAGAAACAACGGCAGTAGAATACCGAGGGAACAAGGGAAGTGATGATTACAAAAATCAAAAGCCATAAACATGGCAAAATCGGGAACACAGAAAAAGAAAGACAAAACAAGGACGTGAGACAGTCACAAGATACGGAAATAAGAAGACGACTCTCAGATATAAGACAGAAGTTATTGGTCTTTATGGAAAATGCATCGGGAATGGCATATGAGATACAGAGGCTATAAGGCCCCATGGAAATGCATCAGTTAGGGCGCGTGAGATAAAGAAGTTATAGGATCCTATGGAAATGCCTCAACAAGGACAAGAGATACATATGTAATAAGGGCCTATGGAATTGCATCAGAAAGGACATGTGGGATTAAAATGCATATATTGAAATAGATCAGTTTTGTAAGGTCTATGGAAATGTATCAGCAAGGACAAGTTATAGGTCCTATGGCCATACAAGTATAACAAGTCAGCAAGTACGATTGCATGACGTGATAATGAATACATGTGCTAGAAAAAGACAAACGCGTTTACCCACCTGTGGCCTATGTTAATATTCAAAAGATATGTTGGTTTCGCGTTAAGCTACTGTGATCCGCAGCTATGAAGAATAGAAATAATCCTCAACTGGGTCCATTCTTTGACGCTGGGAAAGTCAGGAGAATTCATACGGATTTCTTCTCATCTCAAAAGATTCAAGTTTCAGTTTGCAGGGCTCATGACAAAACTACCTTTTTGTTTATGTACAAACATCTATGTTGCCAGCTTTAGTGCTAAACATTTTACTTTATGTGGCGTTAAAATAAACTATATGTGTTTCTGTATTGTATGAATAAGCTCAAACAACATTTTGCACGTACAGTACAAGCACAGGTTTTTTTGTTCTAAATTAAGTCGATAAACAATCGAATATGGAACTTAATTTTCAGAAACCATTCGATACTTGAATTGATTAACTTTCATACTGTTTCATACCTTTTGATAATGTTGTGTTCAAATATCGGGTTGCAGGTTACATAACAGTCTATATAAGGTTTTATTTGGAGGTAAGTTCGAACCGTGTATTTCATAACAACATCTTTAGCCATAAGTTAACATTTATATGCTTTGCATGGGACTATAAATTTAAGTTGAGAAGTATGGAAACATACCTTTACATTTGTTCTTTACATCCGACAGAGTTTCTGGTTTATTCCCACTTCTAAAAATTTAAAGGTATAAATTGTTTTTAATTTCTAATGGATTAATATGTATAGGTTAGCGGGGCATTTGACAGCTATGTATCGTAAAATATCAGCCCGTGAGCCAGAATATGAGGCACAGGGGCGAGTGAGCGTAGCGAACGAGTCCCAAGCTTCATATTCTGGCGAGCAGGATGATATTTTATAATACATCAGCTGTCAAAAGACGGATAACGTGTTTATGATCCTTTATTTTAGATTTGTATTTATTGAAGTGAGTTTTCAAATTCTCCCAAAGTTGCACGGGAAATTTGACATCAATTCATTCTCGCCTTTTCAGCAAATTTCAGCTTCAAAATCATGTTTTGTAGTTTTGTATCGTTTTATCGGCAAAGGTTTTGTAACTGGGTAAATATTTTTCACCGAACTACTAGAAAAGTGTCGATTTTGAATGTTGCAGCAACCTTTGGTAGTTACGATATTCTATCGTTCCTTGGAGCTTTTATGACGTCATAATGTGAAAACGTCAAAGCTCTGCAGGATATATCAACGACCCAGCTTCTACAATTTTTCAGACGTCCAGTTTCTTTATTTGTGTAATCATGACTCTGTTTTCAATACTTAATCGGAAAGAGCAAATGCAAAAGAAGTTAATTTTCATTCGTTTGATTTCGTGTGAAAACTTGAATAAAAGTTTTTGTCTTTGAAACGTTGGGAGAATCGCTTGGTATATCCGGGTCAAACAGATATGGCTTTTTCGGAAAGGCTCTTCAGGCTTATATAACCATTGGGAAGGATGATAAAGATTGGATATTTTGAAACTGAACTTATATATCTTGCATTTCAAATATTATCTCGTGTTCACATATTCTTGAAATTAGTGCAGTTTACATATAGACCATATAAAAACGTTTTTCACATATATGTAGAAATAAAGATTTTTTTTGTAACCAAGAATCTTTGATTTTTACATAATATTCTTTTATTTGCTTCGTTAGTGAACATGTATATAACTGGGGCCGAATTTATACTTACAAATACTCGGATGTGATATCTACAGTTATTTCCCTTGCAGGTTTCCACAAGAAATATAAAAATGGAGCAACTGCAAAAAAATTAAAGGTAGTAACTTTTCATCTCACTGTACTTTGTTTCATACCTTCATAGTATAAAAAATATTATACCTCCTGTAAGAAAGTTCTATTATAGTAAAACAGTTTTATTTTCGCATAGTTCATAAAAGAATAGCGTTGACTACATTTTTGCAATAGTAAGCACTGCTGTTGTGAAGACTTTTGATTTCTACGTCAATCATCATCAATCATCACGTGAGGGGGGGAGGGGGAAGGGGGGGCGGAGTTTTGGTCTGACCGACAAATGGGTGGTACTTATCTGCGTGATTACCTGTGCAATTGATGTAATCAAGTTTCTAATCATCATTTGAAATTACGCAAAGAAAAGAATGTCGTCTGCTACAGCGTTAAGATTTGTTTGTTTTGTTTTTGTTTTTATTTTTATTTTGAAATTTGTTTGTTGACTTTTCATACTGAACAAAACAGAACAGAATTTTGTTGGTTCAATTAAAAACATTTTAAACAGGAAAGAACTATTTGTCAGTTAATTTTTTTTTTAAATCAACAGTCGGTATAATAATTATATCAATATTGTGTTTTACATTGACTATGGAAAAAAGTAGCCAGGGTGATGGACAATAGTGCACTCCCCTTCGGGTCGTGCACTATTGTCCATCACCCTGGCTACTATTTTCGCATAGTCAATGTAAAACACAACATTATTATATAAATCTACTGTTTTTACCTTTGGAAACCAAACATCGTTTGCTTACTTTCAAAAACAAAACATCTTTGTTGAAAATGTTTTAAGCTTTTTTGAAATTGCAAAATGAATTTATTACAATGCCAAACAATTACAAAATATTATTACACAAAATATAATTAAATGCGAGTATAAACATATAACTTACTTTTGTGTTGCTGATATCTTACAAAATGTATGTAGGAAAGAAAATATTTGTATTCTGAGTTGGTTAATGGAAACATTTTCTTTAAATGATATGCGTTTATCCGTTTATCAAAGAAGCAGTAGTGTATACTTATTGACTGGTTATGAGGGAATAGCAAGTTTGTTGTCCCCGAGACCCAGACTATTGACCGATGCGTACCCGAGGTCAATAGTAAGGGTCAAAGGGACAACAAACTTGTTATTCAAAAATAAATAGTCTATAAGTGTTTTATTATACCGAAAACGCAAGATTTACAACTTTTAATTCATCATTAAATAATATCTCTCTCATTTCTAGTTTTTTTCCCTAAATTTTATATTTTTATTAAAACATAAACAATTACATCCATTTTCATCAACAGAATTTATTCTGCTGCAAAGTGAATTGTGTTCACTGTAATTTGCAAAGCTAGTTTTCAATTGGAAACTATGATTGCAGAGCATTCTGAATTATCAATATAACTTTTATCCAATGGGAATCACAAATGACCAGTCTATAAGTATTTTATTATACAAGATTTACAATTTTTAAATCATCTTTGAATAATAGATAATTACATCTTTTCTCATCAACAAAATTTATTCTGCTGCAAAGTGAATAGTGTTCACTATTATTTACATAACTGGTTTAGAGTTTCACTTGGAAACAATGATGTCAGAACATTCTGAATTATAATCAGATTTTTTTTTATCCAATAGGAAAGCAAGGAAAAACTTCGGGAAAATATTCACACTGCCAGTCAATAGTCTGAGAAACTATTGACTGGTAGTCTGAGAAACTATTGACTGATAAATAGTAACTGTAACTTACAAAATTGGAAAAGATGAAAAATAATAATTTTATTTTAGAAATTTTAGTAGTAATGTTCATATAATGAGGTATAATAACAGTTGTTATTTTTAATGTACCTACCTCGAAGTATAATGCTTAAGTTACACCAAAGATGTCGACGGACGTTCTATGTGAATAATAACTAAATACCGAAGTTACTGTGAATGTAATGTAATTTTTATCAAATATAATGAGTGTTAACATAAAAAACCCTTTCGTCAACATCGTACAGTAATACTACTGGAGAAGAAACCATTAAAATTCCATGAAATGTCCATAAAAATACCATTAAATGTCATAAATCTAATAAAACTACCCGTTATTTTTTGTCAGAAATTAATTGTTTTGTAAAATATGTCATTAAAATAAAAATTTATGATATGAAATAATGAAAATACCATCAATTAATCATTAAATTTACTCTTTTCATTGCATTAATGGACATTAAAATACAAATTGGCATTATTTTCTGTAGAAAAAAAGTAATGGCCATTAAAACAAACACACATATCAAACAAATGGCCATTTAATCAACTCAAAGTCAATTTCATGAGCACTATATTAACTGTTTATATTTTGATGGTTGTTATCTAATACAAATAAATTAATGGCCATTAAATATATGATTTATATTTACTTGACATAATTCATATAATAATGCTCATTACTTGACATAATTTATGTAAAGAAATGTATAACACTAAACACCTACAATGGCCGAAAATTATAATTACATGCCACAAACTACACAGGAAAAACATATTAAAGCCCATTAATTGACATGATTTATATATTAATGCCCATTAATTGATATGATTTATATATTAATGGCCATTATTTGACATGATTTAAATATTAATGCCCATTATTTGACATGATGTATATATTAATGCCTATTAATGTACGTAATATATGAATTAATGTCCATTACTGTACATGATTTATACATTAATGCCCACAAATTTATATAACTTGTATATTAATGTCCATTGCTAATTTGATATAAATATTTATACCCATTAACAAAACTGATTTAAAAAAACTAGGGGAAGGTTGTTTTAGCAAGCTAAAACTTATGTGTCCCCTTTTCCTGCTTGACAATTTCATTCATGCACCAAATGGCCATTATATATATGATTTGTATTTACTTGACATAATTCATATAATAATGTTCATTACTTGACATAATTTCTGTAAAGAAATGTATAACAGTAAACACCTACAATGGCCGAAAATTATAATTACATGCAACAATCTGCCACGAAACTTCACAGGAAAAACATATATTAATGCCCATTAATTGACATGATTTATATATTAATGCCCATTAATTGACATGATTTATATATTAATGGCCATTATTTGACATGATTTATATATTAATGCCCATTGACATGATGTATATATTAATGCCTATTAATGTACGTAAAACATGAATTAATGCCCATTACCGTACATGATTTATACATTAATGCCCACAAATTCATATAACTTATATATTAATGTCCATTGCTAATTTGATTTAAATATTTATACCCATTAACAAAACTGATTTTAAAAAAAACTAGGGGAAGGTTGTTTTAGCAAGCTAAAACGTATGTGTCCCCTTTTCCTGCTTGACGATTTCATTCATGCACCAAATAAAATCAAAGCTCTATAAGAGCTGAAAGTGTTCGTATGTGTTGAAGTTTAAGGTGTCTCAGTGGTATTATTCCGCCATTTTTATTTAATACTTGTTCATTAAGTTTATTTGTATTTGCTTATAGGACATATGAGTAGACTTTTAGGTATTTTTTGTAATTATTAACAAGGACCCCATTGGAAATAAGTCTTTTTGACCTTATTGGTTATCCTATGTGTTCAATATTACAATATATATACTATTGAAACTACCGGTATTCATTGCCTAACATTGTTTTATATATTGTTTTATGTGTACATGATATGACTGTATGCACTTGCCTGAATAAATGTTATTATTATTATCATATTGATATCCCTATGAAGAAATTATCTTCATGGGGGTTTTCATGCGCGACCTTCTTTTTCAGTCGTGTGAGATTTCGAGGTGTTTTGCGCGAAGTTTTTTTGTCTAATACTTGATGCTCTTTTTTATCAAATACAAACATCTAGGTGTTATAGAAGACTTTACTTTTTATTGAAGGAGGCAAGACATTCCTCTTTTATTGTGTTTTGGGCATTTCAGTTGGTTCTTAAATATTTTTGGTCAAATAAATCAGTTGTGAACTGTTTTTGGACCATTTGGTGTTTTATGTTCTGATAAATTTTAACTTAGTTTTAACTGTAAAAGGGAAACAAAAAGCAGTGCTTGCTATTCATCATTATGTTGCTGTTATTTGAATTTACAGTTGACTGTTTTGGGGGAAATTAAAAGATTGCAAGTATGTTAATAAAACCACTCTCTCTCCTTTATTAGTTTACTGCATTTCTCCTTTTATTTCATTCTTCTATAAATAAAGCAAGCATTACATTTTTTTAATATTTTTGCCTTTTCTGATTCAGTCAAAAGAGTGGTGTTCTGGGATTTTGAGTGACCTTTCGTGCATTACAGTACCAATATGTTTGTTAACGTCATTAAGGCTACTCAGATCAACTATG